>VZUI01051380.1:0-29700 GCA_013401135.1 Cettia cetti
AAGCCCCTTTAATTTCTTAAATTATAATAATTCGGAGGGAGGGGATTTGGATTCCACATTTCCTAAGGAGGTCCTGCTCCTCCTTAGCAGATACCTGTCTTTCAAACTGAGACACTACCCAAACCAGCCTGTGAGTCTATGAAACACTAAGATGGAACCAAACCTGGCTCCAGCTTTCTTACTTCTCACACCAGGACAACGGAAGGGAACAGCAGAGACACTGAAGCTGTCAGCAACAAGACAGGCAATGCTGGGGCAAAGACCTGCAGAGAAGGACATCACTGATCTGAAATGGTCACCTGCCAGAGCCAAACTTAGCTTACAGAACCACAAAAAAAGCTTGGGTTGGAGGGGACCTTAAAGCTCATCTAGTTCCAAACCCCTGCCATGGACAGGGACACCTTCCAACGTCTCCAGGTAGCCAACATCCCACATCCTGCAGTGATTCAGGGATGAAACTCTGGATCAAGCCCCAAGCCCAAGGCAGTACTCCTCTCCATCCCCACTCCCCTTAAACCATCTCCTCTGCAAGGTGAAGCCTGGGCAGCTGCTTCAGCCATTAGTTTCTTCCCACTAAAACACCACCAAGCTACACATGGCTCAGGAGGGAACGCAGAGCCTTGACCACAAAAAATACACCTGGATAAAAGATTCCTTTCCTCTGTGCAGAGAAGATCTGAGTAAGAGAGAAGACCAAAACATTCACCAAATTGGTCATACTTCACTCAAACGCACACACAATAAATTCACCTCACCATAAGAAACAAGATGAAGACCTCTAGTGTCAGACATTCAATTGATACTAAAAAAGTCTAACTATGCTGAGACGTTAGTTTTGGCCCCATAAAAGCAAGCAGGGTTCCATAAAAGCAAGCTGCACTGGGCATTCAGGGGCCAACAGCAGTAAATCTGACACTGGAAGAGCATGCCAGCTCAATGCCCAGACAGGGTGATTAAACCCCTACAAATTCTTGGCCCAGATGGAAGAGCGGCTACTTTCAGCCTCATTGGGTCACAAGCCAGCTGGAGCCCTTCAGGGAGTCTCCAGAGCCAGACCCCCACCCTGCACCATGACCCCAGGCAGGAGCCAGAAGGGCTCCCAGCCAGCACAGATGCATTCAGCCATCCTGGGAATTTGAGGAGCTCTGCAGGCAAGACACCAAGGTGGTTTCTCATTATGCTTTCTGATGGTGCTTTACAGTGTTCCAAATTATTGTAAATTAGACATCTAGTGTTTCTAGATCCAAGAGAAATCCCTGAGTAGGAACACTCTGTCCCACCAACACTATCTCCTCCAAGTTAATATCTTAACTGTTTACAGAGTCAAGCCTACCAGGAGTTGGACTTGATGATCCTTGTGGGTTACTTCCAACTCAGGATATTCAATGGGTCATGACTTCAATCATCTACTCACAGGCCATGGTGTGATCTCCAAGTGGGATACAGCAGCCACTAGTCAAGAGCCTCAGACAAAATCCTCCTAAGAGTGTGCTTTTAATAGTGCCTCGTTAAGTGTGAATTAACCAAACTGAACCAGAGCAGCCAATCCCAGGTCCTTTGGGAGAGGCATGGGGCAACATTCAGCCCACAGAAGCATGTTAAGCTTCCTCCAGCAGCTCTAACCCTGCCCCTTAGGAAGCAGATGGCATCCAAACCATATTTTGCTTCAGGGCCACGCAAGTTTGGAGAACACATGCCGTGTATACCTACATATCTCATCAAGGAAGAAGTTCAGCTCCCTGTCACTGCACAAGTTGTCAAACAAAGTCACAGCACACAGACATGTGATTTTTAGCAAAAACACTGCCAGGAGGAGAATGACAAAGGGGGCAGTGTTAAGGCTGCTGTGCTCTGCTGAGCTCGGCACCTCCCAGGTACTGAGAGCCAAACTACTCCAATGCAGCACCAAAGTACTTTCAGATGGACCTCCATACAAAACCTCACGGATTATCTGTATCACACTGCCACCACTACATCCTCAACACCTAAAGCTACACTAGCTATCACCCTCATTGCATTAGCTCATCCATGAGCAATCCATTGTGGGGTCTGAAAAGATGGATGTGTGCATCAGCAGTGTTCCCATCAATCCAATACCATTGCATGCAGATCTCTCCTCTAAGGGATTCAGTCACCTCAGCCACAAATTCCCAAAACTTCCCTGACTGCTTTAGATCTCCTTAGGCAGCACATGACAAATTCCAACACTTTTGTGGAAAATTTATAGTCCTTCAACGCCCCACAGCAGGAACAACGATCTGGAGCATTTGGGGCTTCCTAGGATGGCTCTTTGTGCTCACCCACAAATTGTTTTACAAGACAAAGTCCCAAGAGCAGTACTTAGTCTCAAGCAAAGATTATTTTTGGCAGCTTTATCAGAACAGTTCCCACTTCCTTAATCTCTCCTTGGATGAAAGCACATTTAGGAAAACAGTCCAGATGCTGGAATATCAATAAAACAAAAAGCTGTGGTACACTGCAGTCTTGAAGAGCCCTTTACAAATAAACACAGCTTGGGGGGGTTTCTGCTCAGCAATGCCAGGCTCACACTCATAAACCAGAACTACATGCTCCCCCCTCCCCAGGAATCAGAAAACAAAAGCTGGTTTGGGTTACCCAGCTGCAGGACACACGTGCAAGAACTGCTCTTGCAACTTTCCTGCCCCTAAATGGTCAAGCTACTCATACCACTCCATGGATTTTTAATCAAATATTCAAAAATAACGATTTACAAAAGGAGTTACAGCCAAGCCAAGAAACTTGGGCTAAGATGTTATGGGAAACCCGCCACTAGCTCTAAGCGAGGATCTGGAGAGCTGATGAAATCTCCCATCACAGCAACAGGTTTGTCCACTCCTCACACATCTTAGTTTGAAACCAGACATCATCCACCAGGGCTTTGAACCTCATAGCAGCTTTTCTCACTCCCAACAGTACTCACCAGCAACAGCTCAGCACCACTGAATCACAGACCAGTTTGGGTTGGAAAGGATCTTCACACTCATCTCCTTCCAATCCCCTGCCATAGACAGGGACCTCTTCCACTAGATTCAGGCCAGGTTGCTCCAATCCAACCTGGCCTGGAGCAGGTCCAGGGATGATGCAGCCACATCTTCTCAAGGAAATCCATACCAGGGCCTCCCAACCCTCACAGGAAACAATTTCTTCCCAACATCCCATCTGACCCTGTCTTCTGCAAGTGGGAAGCCATTCCCCCATGTCCTGGTACTCCTTGACCCAAGTCCCTCTCCAGCTCTCCTGGAGCCCCTTTAGGCACTGGAAGGGGCTCTGAGGTGTCCCTGGAGCCTTCTCTTCTCCAGGTGAACACCCCCAGTCCTCCCAGCCTGGTTCCAAAGCAAAGTAGTTCCAGCTCTCAGAGCATCTCCATGGCGTTCTCTGTACTCATTCCAGCAGCTTCTGATGTTGGACCTCCAGACTGGAGGGAGCTTTGCAGGTGGGATAAAACCTGAGCAGAGCAAAGCCCCCTCCCTCCACCTGCCAGATCCACTTCTGGATGCAGACCAGGTTGGCTTTCTGGGCTACAAGCAGACATTCCCAGGTCACATCCAATTTGTCACCCATCAGTATTCCCAGGCCCTTACCCCAGGGCTGTGCTCAATCTATTCTCCACCCAGCCAGTCTTTGTGCTAGGGATGGCCCCAGTCCAGGGGCAGGACCTTGTACTTGGCCTTGCTAAACTTCACGAAGTTCACAAAGATCCACCTCTCCAGCCTGCCAAGATCAACCTCTTGAAGAAATCCAACCATACCACAAGACTCTCCTGAACTCCAAGGCCACTATTAGTAAAAATTACACCATTTCCTCCTCCTGAACCATGCTGGCCATCTCCAGCAGGTCTGGGATGACTTTCATCATCTACTCCCAGAGGATTCAGCCTCACTTCCAGCTGACAATTCTCCAGCATATTGAAGAAAGCTTATTTTCCCCCTCCCCTCCCAGCCAGGGAGGGCAGGAATGCTAATGGCATCCCATTAAATGAGCCAGAAGAAACCCAACCCACCCAAGCCAAGGCCCTGTCTTGGCCCTTCCCACTCACTGGCAATCTCAGTGTGAAGCACGGTTGTCAGAAGATTTCTTGGGTTTCCTTAAGTTCTTCTGCCAAGTTCTGATCAAAATCCTCCTAAGTGGTTTTCTCTTTATTCCATTTCCTAGAACTGAGAAGCAAAGTGGATCTGAGAGCAGCTCTGAGTGCTGGAGCTCACAGTCCCCAACACAGCCAAGCCATCCGCATCTCCCACACGGGCTCATTAGGATCAGCGGGAAATTGAAAGCAATGCTCCTTCCATCCCCCATATCAGACCATCAGCTCCCAGGGGAGACTGGGTTTTAATGGCCTCACTCACTGGGCAGGAGGCTGGGATTGCTCAGCTGACAGGGGCTGCCGAGGCACCTCACTGGGTGCTGCTTCAGTTCATGTTTGAAACAGGGCAACCAGGAAAGAATGTTCCCAAAAGGCTTTTGGGTAACACACAACAGTGGAGGAGTGGGTAAGGAGTAAAGCACCACTCTGTAACACATCTCCACACCCAAAAATATCCAATTTAATCCAGTCTCTCACCCGTACTTGACATGTTCTGGTTCATGATGGTGGCTTCAGAAGAGATGGCAACCTCTCATCACAGGCTCCATGTGCTACCAGCTTGAGATCTGCACCAAATTGGATTCCCTCTTTGCCCCAAAAAAATCTGTCTGCTTTGGTGCCTAGAGGATGAAACCATTGGTTTCTTGTCCAGAAACAGCAGGCACCTGCAAGTCTAGTCACTCTTGTTCCTGTGGCCAAAGGCTGGATGCCATTGGGTCACACGAAGGTGGCTCCTGTCCTCCCAGCCAAGAGTAGCTCAGGAGAGCCCCTTCCCTGCAGGAAGGAAAAAGCATTTGATCTCAGGGCTCAAGCATACTGAGAGCAGGGTACAGGGGTGGTGCAAGGGAACCCCAAAACAGCCTCTGTTCATACAACAATAACCAGAACCACGTGTTGCTGCCCTCCCTGCTGTGTCTTCCTCCTTTGCAGGGCCCCACACTGCAGGAGCTGCTCCTGCCACAGCCAAGGCATCACTGATGAGTACACAGCCTGAAAATCCCAACATTTCCATTTTTTAATGCCATGAACCTCCTAATGGTCCCTGGGGGAACAGGAAGACACTGACCCTACTGAGAGACCACGTGGACAGGACACATGCTGGTTCAAGCTACCATTGAGGGATCTATCATACAAAACACCAACAGCTCCTGTTTTCTTGGTCTGGAGGAAGCAGCAGAGGGGAGCACAGGCTGTGAGGCCCTGTAAAGCAGGGCCTTCTCCTGGGACATGGCTTTTCCACAAACCAGGCAGTGATCTGGCAAAGCCATGACATATATGGTCACATTTGGGCATGGTTTCACATGCAACCTTGGCTTTTTGTATGCAAGATCCAGACCAAACCTGAGAGTTAACCACCTGCTCTTCCCACTACCAAGGGGCTTTTACTCTTCCCCCAAGTCCAGGCAGCTCTGCTCGTGGCCACAGGGGTTTGACCAAAAGGCTGGTTTCCTTCAAAGGGCCATTCACCATTCAGCTCCTCCAGCTCCCCCACCCTACCCACAGCCTGTTACACCATAAAACACTAATGCCCAAAGAGTTCCTGCACCTTGAAATGTTAATGCTGAGCAAAGAAGGAAACCTTCCTGTCAGCAAATCAGGTCCATGATACACAGACACAGCCACCTTCCTCCCCTCCAAGCCACAGAACAGTAAACAGCCCTGGAAACCCTGAAACCTTGCTCGGTGTACAAGGCACCCCACGGATCCACTGGACCCACCCAGGCTGGAGAGGCTCTGCCAGCAAGGGACAGCTCTGCTTGATGACCTTGTCACCACTTCAAAGAGCTGCCCCGTCCCAGCCATCCCCCCCTTTCAGCCTTATAAAGCAATTTCCCCTGGCCTCTGACCACACAGAGCCCAGACCCAGTGCCCTCCTGCTCTTCCAAGCCTCTCTTAGCCATTTGATTCCCAGAACTTGGCTCCAGCTTTCATAGACTCATAAATGCTGAAGAAGACCTCCACTGGCTGGACCTCTAGTCCAGTCATTAACCCAGTGCCACCGTGCTTGCCATCAAACCCCAAGTGCCACATCCACAGTGTTTTTCGAACACTTCCAGGGATGGTGATTCCACCACCTCCTCGAGCAGCCTGTTCTAATGCCTCACCACCCTTTCAGTGAACCCTTTCTTTGTTCCCTTCTCCTTGAAAGGGGCATTCATTCTTTACACCACGGTGGGTTAGAGGGACACAGAAGTGCAGACCTGGAGCTTGGTGTCACACTGGGGAAGGCAGGTCAGGATCTTGAGCTGGCAGGGCAGCACCAGTTGGAAATACTTGCTTGGAGCTGGTGTAGTCACAGCAGCCATGGCTCTCAGTGTGCACCATGTCGGGTGTTCCCACATGGACACCACGGCCTCTCCTCTGCACCAGAACAATGATGGAGCATCCCAGCTGCAGTGGTACCAGTATTTTTGGGATGGCCTTCCCTTTCAGACAACAGATGCCAAGACTCCACTTGCGACCATCCACAGACAACACACTGGGTAGGTGCAACTTTCCCTCCTGAGGTCCAGCTTGCACACAGGACCAAGACCCAGCTGCAGGGTCCTTTTTCTGAGGGCTGATCCTAGGATGGTGACCACCAGCCACACGGCAAGCAGAACACGCCACAGCCATCTGTTAACCAGATGAGAGGGCCATTCCCAGTGCAGGAGGCAGTGTACCTGCACCCCAACCAGTGGAGAGAGGGGTGGGGCAGCGAGCAGGGGTAGTCTGGGAACAGCGTTTGTTTGCATAGTACCTTGGGAAAATATCACAACATTGCTTTTCCACAGCTAATTGGGGAGTGAGCGAGCTTCCTGAAATGTAATTACTTTCTGGCTTGGGAAAAAAACCCAAAAACACAGTGCCATAGCCACAGGATCTGTAGCTGTAACAGTGCCTTCTCTACCCAGAGCACCCTCATGCTCCCCCCAGCAAACCCCATGCTCAAACCTAACAGGAGCTGCCAATCCATGCAGAGGACAGGGGAAACTGAGACACAGAGGCTCCAGCATTTGCATTAAGAGAGGGCAACCCAGGGGGTTCTCTTTGTCCCTCAGCACCAGACAAAATCCAGTTTTGAGCTTTATCATATCCCCTCACCAAAACATGGTGACCTCCACACCCACATCCCAACCAGAATTTCAGCTCAGGCCTGAGGAACAGGCATGCTCTCCACACTATTCATCACAACACATTCCAAGGCATCCCAAGTGAATGAGGGCCAGACAGTATTTTAAAGTAAATCTAGATACCAAGTTTTAAAGTCACTTCAGTGTCAAGAACAGGAAAAGTCAGCAGATGTGAGTACCATCACCACACCATACAAAAGCTCCATGGTAGCATCCTCCTGCAAAGGGATTTACCCTGCCCACAGAACACCATGATTGAGCTGGCACCATTCAGCTGGCAAGGCTGAGGGCACAGCAGGAGGAGAGATGGGAAGCACATGCACCATGTGCTTTCCTGGGTTGAGCAGAGCTCGCCAAGGCTACCGTATGCCCTCTGAGAGGGGTGAGCCAGTGAGCCCCTAAAACCTTTACACCACAGCAGGGCCCCAGCAAAGCCCCTATCTCCAGCCCCAGATGCCACCACCACTGCTGTGCCCCCACCGCAGGTGCCACCATCACTGCCATGCTCACAATCTCCAGCCCCAAGGGCCACCATCACTGCTATGCCCCTCTCTCCAGCCCCAGTGCAATCACCACTTGCCCATGCACCATCCATCCCAACCCATCCATCCATGCCAGCCCACAACCTGAGCTCACCCCAGAAAACCCTGAGCACGTTTATTTACATCAGATCAGTTCCCTGATCTGGTCCGTGGGCAGGAATGAGTAACAGGGACAGGAATATCTTGAGCAGATGTTGTCACCAAATACAACATATCGTCAGGCTGCTGGTGGCTTTAAATCATTCCGGAGCCCTGCAGTTGCTTCCCAGCCCTGGGCTGCTCTCCCAGCTGCTGCTCAACAGCTCTGAGCCCTGGGGTGGCTCCTCTTGCACCCAATGAGCACTCAAGCTCCAGGCACTGATCACCAGGAGGTAGGAATGTCACAAAACCACCCCAGAAAGTCCATAGCAATCACCACTGCCCTTCCTCCTGCCCACCTTCAGCTCTGGGGATTTAAATGCCCTCTTGCCCAATACATCTCCAGGGCTGCCTGCGCACAAGGATACACAGGAAAGATGGATTTTACAGCTCCATCCCAAAGCATCCATGAGAGTAGCAGCAAAGCAATGCAGCACTGTGAAAGCAGTGGCACAGATTATGTCGTGCCTGCAGAAAACAGGGAAAATGCAGTGAATCTCCAACCAAGCAGCCTTTAAAAGCATAGGAGGGGAAATGCAAGCAGCTTGTGCTCTGCTGCCCTTTCCCGTGGCCTCCCTGGCTGCCGGGTGGAGAAGCAGCTTTGCTCATTAGCGGGTTATTCCTGGCACACTCCCCCTGCATCAGCTCCCCGGCAGTGCTGCGGGAGCTGCTCACTGGGTTTTGAAGCCATCGGGGTTGTACAGTGCTCCAGAGGCGCAAATCTTCCTTTAAAGAAATCTCCCTCGGCAGATAAATGGTGCTGGGTAACTGGGGTCATTAGGCTAATGAGCAGCTACCGCCAGCCTGGAAGCAAAGCAAAAAAACACCACAGAGTCTACCAGAGCCCGTTAGCCTCAAAATCTGACCCATCTCAAGCAGTTGCCCTTGCTCTCAAGGGAGGAATCAGGTCCATGAGTCAGCAGGATCAATCACCCGCAGGCCTTCCTATCAAAATCTCTCATCAAAGCACTGAGGGAGCAGATTTGCAGATCTCTGGCACTAAGGAAGCCAAGAAGGGGCTGTTCCTCCTCTGTCCCCCCTCTATCAGCCCCTTCATTACCATGGTGTCATTCCACTCTCACGCTTCAGGAACGGGGAGGTTTTTTCTCTTCTTTCCCAGTGCTGCTCTATTTCCTACTACCACGTCCTTGAAGGGGAGCCACATGTCCTGCTGTCCATTCTGGTGGAGATTAGGCCATGTTTCGGCATGACAGCCAATTCACTGGGATACAGCAATGCTGATGGGTGGGGCATCAAAGCTAACTCAGTCTTTTAGTCCTTCCTAACACTGCCATCTGGGAAAGCAACCAGGGAGAGATGTGATTTTCCCTTTGTAAAGTCTTCAGAGGTGGGATCAGCTGGAACTCCCAGCCTGCTACATCCAGTGGTTATAAAAGAAAGCCCACATATAAATAACCTCTCAGCAGGAGCCAAAACTCCAGCACTAACCCCATGGTTTGAAGTGAACGAGGCCAATTTCCTCCTTTGTAGCTCTTGACACATGTTGGCTGCGTGCCCCCTTCTTGCCTTGTTCCTAGAGCAGAAGGCTTTGGGCGGCGGAGTCGGGAACAATAAGGAAACGAGTGGTGTCATTCCCAAGGACTCCCAACACAGCTCTGTCAGCAGCTCTGGAGGCAGCTGATTCCAGCAAGGCTGGAGAAAAAAAAGAACCACGGCAAGAGGATCAGGCCAGAGCTGGTAGCTGCCTGCATGGCCCTGCCACCTCCCTGAGCTGCCCAAGTCACTCTGGCTGCCATTCCCCAGAAAGAACAAGCTCTGCAGAGCAAGGGCTGAGAAACAACTTCTCCCCAGGGTTTTGGGAATGAACAGGTCCCTACCCAAGCACTGGGCTTCCCACATGCCAAAAAAATCCCTGGGGAAAACAAAGCACAGGGGGAACACTAGCTCCAAGGCCAGCTTTGGAGGGGCTGTAAAGCAACAACTGTTTTCATCCAAACAGCTCCACTGGGAGTTTCTCCACCCAAACTCTTGTCCCAAGACAAGGAACCCCACATCAGTCAAAATCCCAAGCACATCTTCAAAGCACAAGGCTGGGACCACCCCCAACATCTCACCCTGATTCTCCCCCACATCAAGAAATGTTCCTAAGAGTGTCTGTGGCCATCTCCTGTTGAGCTTGGACCCAGCAGAGGGACCTGGAGATCTCATCTCTTCAAGCTGGAGTCACACAGGAATCCCTCACCCCAATCCTTGCCATGGCATACAGAACCAAGCTTCATCCCTTCCCTCAACAACGGAAAAATGGCTAAAAAAAGGCAACCATGCTTTCACTCCAGGTAAAGGATTAATGGTGCAGGACATCCCACATTCCACCGAGGCTGTAGGACCAGCACTAGAGGTACCACACAGGTCTGCATCCCTGGATAAGCGCAAGAAGGTCCACAAAGGTAACACTGAAGCCACCCTGCAAACTGGATAAGCCAGCAGCAGGGACAGTGCACAGATGTATTTTTTGAGTGCATTTATTTTTTGGCAGCTGCCACTGGTGTGGTGTCACCACCCCACTGTCTCCATTGCCACCTGACCCCAAGTACTTGCTCTGCTGCCACACTGTACTCCCACAGTACTGCAAGGGCATTTTCACTCCAGTTTTGGTGTGAACACACTGCAGTATCCCCCATCTTAAACCAGCCCCTTTCTATCAGGTCACCCATAGCAGGGATGTCTGCTCTGAGCACGTACAGGGCAGCACCACACTGTGTCTAAGGGAGAAATTCAGGAGAAAAAAAATGCACGGGTGGCTTCCACCCCCTCTCCCGCAGAAGGACACGGATGAATCCACCCTCCTGGCTGCCCAAAACCGCAGCACACGTGACCCCAAGAGGCTTTTCAGAAGAGCTGAGTCTCCAGCGGCTTCTGTTTGCCTTTCCCTTGTCTGCAGCAGCATCACATCTGGACGCTCGTCAGAAGAGAAGGGAAAAAAATCCACCCCTCCCTCCTCCTGCTGAACAACCTCTCAATCAAAACAAAGCCGGAGCGGCAGCCAAGAGCTGGGAGGCTCTTTTGTTTAATGCTTAACATCCCCCGGCTGGGCCAGCACGCCCCAGAGTGCCGGGAGCGGGTGCAGGGGCCCCGTGTGGGCAGCGTGGTGGGTGCAGGGCTGGTGAGGAAGGGGCCAGCTCGGCCACCAGCCTTAAGGCCAGCTGAGCCACGCACCGGCGGCTGGTGGGGCAAAAGCAGCGCTGCTCCTCCATGCACGGCCATTTTGCTGAGCTCAGCTGCTCACTGAGAGCTGCCATTCCCTCTCAGCACCAGTGTCCCTGCAAAGCAAAGCAAAGCATGGCAAACCAAACTAAATCCCAACTCAGCTCCAGCCATCCCCAGTGACACAGGGACTGACCCAGCCACTGGTCACCATGCTCATGGGTCCACCAGCACAAGCTCTTTTCTATCCCTGCTTCAAGTATTTTAAACTTCCACTGCTGCCCCTCCAAATATTTTTTGGGGCTCCAAGGACCTACCCAGGCACTTACCACAGCCAAACACAAACCTTCTCAAGGTGCTCAGCCCATCCCAGAGACCCTGGAAAGGCTTAGCAGGGTTATCACCAGTGGATTTCAAGATCAGCCCCATCCCTGGAGAAGTTATCACCTGTGCTCCAACACACTGATGGCATTGGGTTTGAGGAGAGCATGTAACAAGCCAGAACACAGCCAAGATCCACACCAAGCAAAAGGGTATTTGGGATATTCAGCTCCAGAGGCTTCACCCCAGGAAGCAGCAATCAGAGCCAGGGGGTCACACTGGCAAAACATCCCATGGAGGCCAAGGGCCACGTCCACAGGCTCCATCACTGCTGCGGCAGACATGGGAGCAAGGGTGAACTCCCCTGTGGACAGAGCCATGGAGCACCAGCTGACATGGCAAGTGTCTGGCAACACCCAAAACAAAGCTCCTTCTTGCACCCAACAAGGACTCGATGGCTGCCAAATCCTACAGCAAGATATTGGAAGAACACAAAAAGCAGAAGTAGAGACAAGTGGGGTGAGCTGGTTGGGGCAAGAGCTGGCTGTGGCACTGAAGTGCCTCATTAAGGAAAAATACTCCCTGCTAAAGTGCTCATTATTCCAGCCATGGGGATACAACAGAGACTCCTGGCTGGTGGCTACCAGCGCTGCACACATCTCTTTTGTCTGTCCTCCAGGGAGGCCACCCACCCCAGGCTTCAGCAGTGGAGGGACAGACAGCCTCCCTTTCTTCATCCACAGATGGAGACCAGCTTCCCTGCCTGAAACGGAAGCAGGAGCAGTACAGGGTTAAGCAAAGGACAAGCTGACGGAGACCAAAGGTTGGGCTGAGTCACACTCTGGCTGTTCCTGTTTCAGTCTGAGCAAGTTTCTCGCTTCCCAAGCAGGGTTTGTCCCCAGGCCAGAAAGAACCTGCTACCTTAATCCTCTCAATGCACTGCCTGGAGGAGCAGCCCTCCCTCCCACAACCTGCACATACCTCTGCTCTTGGTTTGTCCTCTGGACTCTACATGCAGTTTTTGAGACATTGCTGCAGCTTTCGGGAGACAGGGCAAGCCAAATGCCACATCCCGCATTGCATCCCATTAGTCCTCCACCCTGCCCCAGGCATTCACCCAGCCTCAGTCTCTTCCTCAAGACACAAAACTGCTTTCCCACCCCTTACCATGCAGACACCTTTTTTCCCCTCGCCCACGGCTTTCCCGACCCAAAGGAAGCCATCCAGCTGCCTCCAGGAGGCTGATGAAACACAGACAGTGCTTCCTCCTAAGTGACACATGTTCCTGCAGATCCAGACATCAAATCTCCTCTCAAAGCAGGGATGAGCCCTCCAGCCTAAGCTTTCACCAAGGGGGTAATGCTTGAATCTGGACAAGTAAAATGGCAGAACCATTCCCACCGGGTGTCAGCACAGAGAAGACAGAATCATTTGGGTTAGAAGCGATCTTAATGCCCATCTTTTTCCATCCCCAGCCATGGGTAGGGACACTGCCACTAGACCAGGTTGCTTCAAGCCCTGTCCAACCCGGCCTGGAACATGTTCAGGGATGGGGCAGCCACAGCTTCTCAGAAGAATCCATACCAGGGCCTCCCCACCCTCACCGGAAAGTGTTTCTTCCCAATATCCCATCTGACCCTGTCTTCTGCAAATGGGAAGCCATCCCCCCTTGTCCTGGCACTCCTTGTCCAAAGTTCCTCTCCAACTCTCCTGGAGCCCCTTTAGGCACTGGAAGGGGCTCTGAGGTGTCCCTGGAGCCTTCTCTTCTCCAGGTGAACACCCCCAGTCCTCCCAGCCTGGCTCCAGAGCAGCGGGGTTCCAGCCCTCAGAGCATCTCCATGGCCTCCTCTGGACTCTCCAGCAGTTCCACATCCTTCTCATGTTGGGATGCCATGGCTGGAGGCAGCACTGCAGGTCTCACTTGAGAGAGGCAGAGGGGTAAAACCCCCCCATCTGCCCTGCTGCCCACATGGGGGATAAGCCAAGGACACAGAGGGGTTTCCAGGTGCCACCACACACGACCAGGGTGTGTGGAGCTTCTCGTCCACCAATACCACACATTACATTGGTATCTCCAACTGTAAAGAGTTTTTGCAGCTGTATCAGTGAAAGAAATAAATCTTTAATAGTAACAATACAGCAAAGTCGTGCAGGGTATGACCAAGGTCCAGCCAGCACAGATGGTTACGAGGGCACATAACAGCCAAGCATATTGAGGTATGTTCCAAAACCAATTCCCAAGTTTCTGTCCTCCTCATGCTTCTCTCAAGCCAAAACACATTGCCCTGTACACCCCCGATGAGTTCTCCTCCACAAACCCACCCAGGTGCCTCAAGGGTGTGGACTTCCAGCATCCACAGCTTTTACCAGCAGCATTCCAGTCCATCATGCAAAAGAGCATCTGCTGCTCTTCCTGGTTTCGTTCACTTTGCTTCCACTGCCAGAACAGACAAAGGAACAAGATGTCTCCACACTGCACCTGAATTTTACAGGCTTCAATCACCTGCACCAGGAATCTTCCTTTTAAGTGGAGGAAGCACCAACCTATTTAGCAGCCCTTGTCCCAGAGCCATCCTATGGCTGACCATCCCCACCACCCTTTTCTCCATATATGCTCCAAACAAATCTCTGGTCTCAGCACCTCTCCCAACGCACTCGGCCCTCCCCACCCATCTCAGTGCCCACACTGTGATCCCCATGCCAAAGCAGAAATCCTCCTACGGAACCTGTAGCTGCAAACATGGTAACGTTGCTTCTCATACTCCCCAGCCACTCTCCTGACACCCTGGCACGTGTCAATGGCAACAGGGGAGAGCCAAAACAAAAACACACACTTGCGATGTTCACCCTGTGCATGACATACACACCTGTGTGTGCTCCACAGGCACACACCAGCAACACCCCGTGTGCAGCTGGCATGGAGGAAAGCATAGACCTCCACATGCTCAAAGTCTTCCACATCTGCACTAGAAATCTCATTTGCCAGAAACAAGCAAAGAGTCCTGGAAAATGGCCATGCCCCTACACAGTGGCACAGCCACCCAGAGCCCAGCACCACCCAGATGGACAGGCAGCCGCTCACCCCGTTGGCCATCTGCCATTGACAGGGCTTTTCGTGCCCCTGGTGACCTGGCAGAGCAGCTTGGCCAGCTCAGCATCACTGCCATGTGTTAGTAGAGGAGTGACACATCAAGCATCACCCACAGCCACCCACCTGCCCTGGATCACCACCACAAGTGGGACAGAGCCCATGTGCCATCAGCAGATCTGGGAATGAGGCGGTGACTCCTGTCAGCCCTGCTCCCTGTGCTCAGCCACATGCCCATGCAGATCCCACATCCATTAATATGTTAAGGGATCCTTCTCCACACATGATGCAACTGGAGAGAAATAAAATCCTTCAGGAGCTGCAGGGAGCCTTGATACACAAGGTGAAGCCAGCAGGATACAGAGCACAGCACAGACTCTTTGTGTCCCCTTGGGAAACGCAGCCGACAAAGCACCAGGACATCACCTTGACCTCAGAGTGGCAGAGGCCAGAGAGGCCTGGACCCATTCAGCACAGCCAACGTGCTGGGGAAAACCAAATCACAGAGGGTACAGCAGGATGGTACCCAGAGCACAGGGTCTGCAGGTGATTTGCTCACAAATGGTTCCCAGAAGCCAGGCTTGAACAGTGTCATTCCATTGCCATGTCCAGACACCAACACATCACATGGCCAAACTACCTGCACCCCAAAACCAGGAGGCACCAACCACACGTCAGTGCTGGCCCCAGCAGTACAAGACACACAGTCCCATTCCCTTGTCACCCACAATGCCATGTCACAGCAACATCATGTGAGCAGCAGCAAAGGCACCCATGTCCCAACAGCTCTCTTACCTTCTCTGACTTCACCTTTTTCAGCTGCCGGCACTCACTTTCTCCATCTTCCAGCTCCGACTTTACTCCCAAGGGATTGAGTGCAGCTCCAGTGTCAATAGCTATACTCCCAAGCTGCTCAGCAGCAGCAGGCTCTGTCCCCTGGCCCCCATCATACTGTCCCACCCTCACTGCCAGGGCCAGGGGCTGCAGCACGCTGGGCTCCTTCTCTGCTGCAGTCCCCGCACTCTCACTCCTCTCCTTCTTGCTTTTGGATGAGCCGCCCTCCTTCTCCTTCTTGGAGCCAGCCACGCTGCGAGACGCCTTGGCCGACTTCTCCGAGCTCTTCGGGGTGACAGTGGGCACCAAACCACCCGAGTTCGCACCATCCCCAGAGCGTCCTTGAACCTCCTTCTTGCCACCAGCTCCCTCACCGGGAGTGAACAGGGAGGACCCTGCGGTCGGCTTCCCACTGTCCTTGCCAGTCTTGCTCCTTTTTGACTTTGATTTGCCCTCCTTGCCTTGCGGGCCTGGCACCGGGCTCACAAACTTGATGTTATCCGGTAGCGTTGCCACTGCGTTGGGTGCCGGGAGCCCCACCTCCTTGGAGCCCGACATTTCCAATTTCTGCTGATCCTTCTCCAAATCAGCGTCCAGGTCAATGATGAGATTCCCTACACCAATGTCCCACTCATCCCCACTGTCATACGTCTCAACCGGGTTCGCATCAATTCCTTTCCCTCCGGAAGCTCCGCTGCTCAAGGACATCTTAGAGTTAACGGCCCCTCACGGTTCAAGGCTCTTCCCTGCCTCTAGGCCCTGGGGATCACCTACGTCCTTGGGGGGCTTTCAGTGCTCGGGGTCTGCCCAGGTGACGGCATCGCTGCTGGAATGGAGAGCAAAGAGAACAGGGTTACACATGAAGAGCCATGGGCTGGCAGATCTGACAGCCACACCTGCAGGCAGGAGAGATCTGGGCAGAGTGAAACCCCCAACCTCCCAAATCCCCCTCGCAGCATCCTTCTGCCACCCCCTGGGCTGGGGCTGCTCCACAGCTGCCCCCGCAGCAGCAGCCATCTGGCACCAGTCCTCGATCAATACCAGCCCTGGCAGGTCACGGCTCTCGGCTCCAACAAGACATTACTCACACATTTCCCCGTTCACCATTTCCCTCTGAATTATCGAGCGCTGCCCCTGGGAGGGAGGATTGATTCCTCTCCTGCCAATGCCACCCAGAGGGAGGGCTCCTCTCCACGCCAGCCTCGCTGCAAGGGACAAGAGCTGCTCGCCAGGGAAGTCAAGTGCCTTGGTGGGAAATAAATCCCTGGCTTCAGAGTGCCTGTGACACTTAGGACATGTCAGAACAGTCACCAAAGGCCAAATCGCAGTGGAAAGCGTAAGGGTTCCCATCCCACACCTCTGGGCAGAGCAACACAGTACCCAGATTTGGAGTGTTTACCACCATCTCCTCTGGCCATGATAAGCTTCCAATGGGAAATGGAGAGACAATTGCGTAAGTACCCAAGTCTTAACCAAGAAGAGGGGGCTCAGCCCTACCTGCCCATGTCACAGCTGACCCTGGTGAGCCCAAAATATCTCCTCCCTGTTTCCCAGCCTCTCCCCCAGGGAGGGAAACAAAAAAGACACCCACACTCAACCTGACACAGCACCCGAGTCACGGCAATTACCCTGACGAGACATAATTAACACATGTAACAGCTTCTTCCCAGCACCGCCCAGCAAGGCCACCTGCTCTCCAGAATCCTTAAGAAATCCTTGACCACCCATTTGAATGAGGCTTTTCTCCAGTAGCAGTGTCCTCCCCTTCCCGGACAAGCTGCAGGCCTGCCTGCTCCTGGAACTATTTACAAGTGACACTTCAAAAACAGGTGACTTTAAGAGAAATGAGAAGTATAAAAAATAAAAAATAAAAAATAAAAAAAAATCCCCACACCACACACACACACAAATTTCTTCAAACCCCAGCAGGCAGGAGCCTGGAAAGCAGCTTCACGGTGCATTTCCAGAGACGCAAACACTGTAAAAATGCCAGGGATTCTTTCATCAGCCAGGCTGCCGCAGCCAGACCATTTTCCATCTGCTCCCCACAGCATCCTCAGCTCTGTACAGCTAATAATCCGCTCTCTGACAGGTCATTACTGAGATTTTTAACCCCATGAGCTGGGGGGCTTGCGTGCATGCTGGAAATAAAAAGCACTGACCTCCCATTTCAGCAGCAGGGAAAGTGCCGAATCAGGAGATCACTTTGTGCACCGGAGTCGCTAACAGCTTCCCAAAGCTGACCTGCGTGTTTCTATGGCCGCCTACTCCTCCTCTTCCTACTCCTGCCCCAGCACCTGCTCCCCAGTTCCAAGCTGGTGTGTCCAATCCCATCAACCTGCCTCTCCAGAGCCCCTCTCCAAATCACGGATGGGGCCAGCGATTGGCAGTGACCACCTCACCCCTGCGTGACATTCTCTGGGTCAGGGATCCACAGCAATTCCTTTGTGTGGGTGGGCAAAGCCACTAATGAGCTGGATGAACCAGATTTTTGGCTGATACCGGTGCCTTCCCAGCCCTAAGCTGAGGCATGGAATCCAGGAACAATCCCAATGAACTGGTGGACCACTGATGACCACTGATGGGCAGGAACAACCCACAGGAGCTGACAGCAGAGGATGAAGTTCAGTCTCCAAATCCAAGAGCTGCCGACCCAAAACTGGAGCGGGCAAAGAGTCATGGCAAGCTCAGGTCAGAGGGAAAAGCAGACAAGGATCTGACCTTGCAGTGACAGGAAAACAACAATCTGCAGGGTTGTACTGCAACATGTGTAGCATCACCTGTTCCATGCACCACCTGCATGATGCCAGCTTGGCCAGCTCTCCACTCCCACCACAGAATTCACCTTGCTGCTCCAAACGTGCACATACACACGCACACACATCTCTCCATAAGCATTATTTATACATCTGGAGTAAGGAGACCAGATGAGCGGGACTTGGATCTGAAACTCTGCAAACAGCAGCAGCTTTTGCCAATTCCTACCACAACAAAAGGAAGAAGGAGCCCAGAAGTCCGCTGGGTCCCCAGCAATTAGAGAGCCAGGAACAATCAAAGGCTTAGAAAACAAGAGGAGCAAAAACCCTCACCCTACGGAGGAGGTGCCAAGGGAGCCGAGGCTCTGCTAATGCAGACAGAAGGGAACCACAAACAGGACGGACAGGAACATGCTGGATTGGCAAGAGCAGGGGAAAGGCACGTTGTGACGAGAGTGAAGCAGAGAACTCAAGACATGCCACCACAGGAAGAGGGACTGGGGCAGGGATCAGCCCTTTCCAGAGCAGAACTGAAGGCTGGGACCCTGGAATGTGATCTGGGGGGAACTCCTGAATATGCTCCATTGCATGTGGCTCTAAAGCATTTTCCACAGTTTTTTCCCTCCCCAAAACTCCCATCCCAGTTCCCCATTTCTCTACTCCACTATTGCAGGCTCAGCCTCTGCACCCAGAGGAGCATTTGGAGTCCCTCTCCCAAGCCAGACCCGCAGGGACTCCAAACTAACACACCATCATTATTTGGGTGCACAGGAGCCCCTGGCTACCACACCCCATGGCCCAGAGAAAGAGGTGCCTTTCCCACCACCTCCTTTGCTTTGCCCAAGCAGGAGAAGCACCGGGTGGTATCCAGATCCTTCCCACTCTCCTGCCGGGGGAGTAACGCTGCCACAAATCACAGATCTCAGAAAACAGAGCGAGGAGATTGATTCAGCTGTAAACGTGTCCTTCCCCTTACCTCCTGCCATCGCAGGATTGATCCCCGCACAACATGAAAAGCATGTGCTCACTTGTTGGCCTGGAGACCTGCCAACAAAGCGTTTTAAGAGCAGTCCTGGAGCGCAGATCCTACAAGGAGACAGCTTTCTGCTTGGGAATGCTGCACACACACAGCACCAGACATGAATAATTCAGCTCCATTAGGTGCTGAGACCTCTATAATCCACATCTACGGGCTGGGACAGAGCCAAACCATATTCAGAGACAAACCTGAAAGTTCACTTTCAGGGCTGCACACACACCTAGAGACAGCTCTTCCAACAGAACAGCTCTACTTCCAAAAGGCAGCAAGGAAACCACCAGCCCCTGGCTCTATGTGCTAAAACCAGTGCAGGATGCTCAGAACCCGCCGAACCCGCACCACTCCAGCTTTCTCTGCTGTTACTGGAGGCCAGGAGACCAAAGCTGGGAAGGATAAGACCGCCCAAGGGCGGCAAGATGTAGGAGAAAGCTCTTCTCCTGGCAGCAGCCAGCCCACACATAGGGAGACTGTCTCATAGCCATGTGCTCCAGCCTGCAGCGCTCCAGGATTAGCCTCTGGTGGCTTCCAGACATGACTGACTGCAATTTTCACCCTGATTAACTTTCAGGAATGCCCACAAGAAGGAGCAGCAAAGAAGACAGGGAAGGGGGGAGAAAAATCTGCAGGATGCAGCATTTCCTCCAGCGGGCACAAGGCAGGGAGCAGAAGGTTTGGTGAGATGGTTGCTCTGGCCAGCAGCAACCTGGAGAGCAGAGCCCTCCGCTCCCTCTCAAAAGAGCAGAAGGCAGTGGCACGGAAGGGATGCTGCCCCCCTCCCCCCCCAGCTTGCCAAACCCCCAAAGGGCTCCCCACAAGCCCCCAGCTGAGGCAACAGCACTAGGGGCTGCAGTGAGGCCCTTCCTCCAGCCACTGGCAGCCAGCCGGCTGCTCTCCCCATCCACTGCCTCTGCATGAGATCCCTTTTTGTTTCCTTTTACGACTAAAGAAACTCTGGGCGGTGAGGGGGGGCACACACTGCCTTCCCCACGCTGCTGCCGCTCACTCCCCACTCAGCTCCTACCACCGTGCCTGTAATCCCCTAGCTGGGCTTGTTTGGGTTAGATTTTTGTTAAGTAACTCCCATGTCTTTTCTGCAGATTTCTTTTTAAGATGTTCCCTTTCTCCCCGCCCCCTCTCTCTAGAGCTGGGGGAGAGAGAAGAGAAAAAAAAGAGAGAGAGAAAAAAAGAGAAATGTTGAACGCGAGCCAGCTGGCACGAACAAGAGGAGACGCAGAAATCTGCACAAAGGAGCTTCCTCACTCACTTGCTGCTTTCAGCTCAAGAAATCACGCAGGGGAGGAGGGTTCACTCTCCCCCAGACATCAGTCAAGCTGTAGCAGACAAAGGAGATTTGCCATGACACCCTCCAGAACTGCCACCCAACGGGGGCAGGATCCCTCCACCGCCTGCGCCCCGCGGGAGTCCGAGCTGTTGCAAAACACGCCAAGGCGCAGAGCTTCAAAACAGGCTGTTCAATGTGGAATTAAGCAAGATTTTGAATGGAGGAGCTGTGCTCCCGCCTCTGCGCTCACACAAGGCGCCCAGAGAACTTCAGTGGCTCTCAGGGCTGAGCGGGACAGTGTCAGCAAGCTGCCAGGAGGGAGAAGGCTGAACCCAATTTGAATAAAATGGAGCCACCCTTCTTTTTTTTAATATGGAGGTGCACCCCATCAAGACTACATCTTCCAGCATGCACTGCAGCCAGAGCGCTGAGAGAGACACCAATGAACTCAGGCCAGGACCCCCAAGTTTCTGAAGGCTGAGCCTTGACACTGGAGATGAACCTGAGACAGAGCAGCACTCATCGATGAGTCACTTGCTGGCTGGCATTCTTGAGAAAAGCTTGAAATACTTCAGTCCAGGCATGACAAAAGCAGGACATACAAGGTCACCGGGAAAGGCTGGAGATGGAGGAAAGTGGAGAGGTGAGCAGAGACCGCTTTGGTGCAGGGCAGCCAGGCAATCACCCTACCTGATGCAAAGCTCCAGAGACTTACCAGCCACAACACCCACCTGCTCCCAAATACACATTCAGGCCTCAACTTCACATTCATCATCAGGCAAAAGATGCTCCTGGGATCAAAATTCAACCTCATACCCACTCCCACTCACTCATGACCTTAAAACTTGACTTTTCTAGCAAAACTCCACACAACTGCAGCACATGACAACATCCAGCAAAGCTATCAATACAAAAGACAGACACACGGTGCCAGTGTGTTTGAAGAAAATACCAGAACAGCTAAAACCCAGCGTTTGCTTCTTATTGATGCTTCTACAACCTCAACACCATAAGGATCAACTCAATCTAGGGCTGAAAAACACAGGGTTCTTGAACATGTCTGACTAGCAAAGACACCCTCTTGAGAACCCCTCACTTCCCTCAATTCCTAACAGGCTGCACACAGCCCTGCTACACGAGTCAAACAGAAAGGGGGAACACAAAGAGGATCAAGAGTTTCAGGCTTTCCTTTATATTGTGAAATGGGGAAAACTGGAACAAGTACCTCTTTAATACTCCCATCAGTTTTGCAAATTTCATCACCAAAGTCCAAATGTTTTGTCTATTCGTGCCTTGAGGCTTTGCAATTCTGCAGATTTACAATTATTTGATTTTGATGTCTCTCAACTTGTGCATTTTTTCAAGGTACCATTTCTGTATCTACTTCTTCCACCAACTCACAAGGAAGTGCAGGAGCTTCATATTTCAAGAAAACTATCAGCAAGAGAACCATCACATGGCCCTCAGCACACTGTCCTCAGGCCAAGCAGGAGGCACATTGATACCTACAGATCCACGTGAAGGAACCAAACCCTCCATTCCGTTCCTGTGAAGGATGACTGGCAAACAGCACCTTCTTGGAACATCTGCTCACTCTCACATCAGCTGAATTGCACTGCTGGAGTCACTCCTCCAGTGGGAAGCTGAGCAAGCACCATTGTTACAAGCTTGAACGTACATGTCTACATGACTCAGGTCATAGAGCCATAGAGCAGAGCAGGTTGGAAGGGACCTTGAAAGGCCATCTGCTCCAACCTTTTAAGAAAAAGAGAGATGAGCTGAGATTACCTACCACCCTGTCCAGTCACATCTTGAAAACTTCAACCAGCATGGACTCTTACTGTGTCCCAGAGGGGGTTGTTCCAGGGAATGGCTGTAAAAAATTTCTTTCTTATGTTGAGATGAAACCTCTCCCAGTGGAATTTTTATCTGCTGCCCCTTGACTTCTCCATATGGCTCCTCTTTGTAGTTGCCCTCAAATCCAGCAATGTTCCTGCACACACAGCACCCCTGCAAAGAGATGACTGACCTCCTGCCAGGCAGGAACCAGGTTTGCAGGAAAGGCCGCGGTGCTAGGATAACACAGTGGCATGAACTGGAGGAGCATCAAGCACAGCAAGAGCAGGCGAGAGTCATGCCAGCACTTTGTTACAGCTCTGACAGCAGGGTCCTGTGTGAGCCACATCCCCTTCCCAAGCCTTTGCCATGGAGATGAGCAGGGAGTAGCAAGGCTCAGGCGCTGGAACACAGCCTGCTCGTGCAAAAATGCCAAGATAGACATCTTCCAGCAAGCATGACCGTGCAGACTCTAAAAACTCAGGCAGCTGAATATGGCCAAAACCTAAGAGATCCCAAATCTTCCTCAAATCCACAAGCCAAACTGGTGCCCGGTGTCTAAACTTTCTGCTGTATAGAGAAAGAGGAATTGAAAAACCCACATGTGTGGGAGAAAAAGTATTTGGTAGGTAAAATGACAGAGCAGCTTCCTTCCTGAAGCTCAGCTCTCCGATCTACCCTAAACCAGGGCTGCCCAACAAGGATGCACCCCTCACTGTTGTGTCTGCATGATGGAAGACACCTCTGTGTAACTGCCATACCAAGACCTGCACACGATGGCTTAACAAGAACCAGAAACACCGCCCCAGCTTCACCCAAAATCTGCATCCTCTGCTAGCCCCACGATCATGTGACACCCTGTGGGTGTCATAGCATCACTGGCACCCAGCAGGCGCCCGGCAGGCACTGGCAGTGCCAGAAGAGTAGAGCAGTGGTGCCATGGGGTTTGGCTGTCAAAGGCTGACACCCAGACCACTGGCAGCTACACAGCAGCAAAAGCTAAGCAGCACCATGAGCAATAACCAGGCAGGATTAACACGGAAGCCCTTTGGGTGAGTCTACCCCAGACAAGCCAGTGCGTTCTGGCAGCACCAGACACGGCCTCGGTGCTCCTCTACCACCACAAAGGCCATTCTTGTTGAGCCCAGCCAGCCGTGTCACTGCTGGCTGGTGCCAAAAATAACATTAAACACTCAAAACAAGACATCTGAGCTAATCTGCTTGGCACTGCGATGCTTTCCATAGCGATAAACCTGGGGAACGACTGTCCCTTGAACAGAGCTGGTTTTGACTGGGAAAGTAGAAGAGCTGTGTGGATTTAAAACCAGTTACATCCTTGCTAACCCCAACACAGAAGTAAACTGATTTATGAGAAGCCTAAAGGTATCTGAACTGGTGGCCTGTTCTTTTGCACTGCCTAGAAGAGGGTAGAGAGCACATAAAAATAACCCAAGAGGTTTCCAAACTTCAGTGCTCCATGCAGGCTGGAAGATGGCCAGCAGTGAGAGGAAGCAGCAAGACGGATGTGACCAGGAAAGATCCTCAAAGCATCAGTCACGGAGATGGGAAGAAAGAAGACCTGGCAAAGACTGAAGACAATCAATGGCCATAAATAACCACTGGAGTAAGTGCCAGAAAAGGGAGCTTGCCCTTTTCCCCTGCTCATCCAATGCTGTCAGCAGGGATGCAGGAAGGCACCAGGTGTTGGCAGCATCCCGAGCTCAGTGTCGGTGGGGACAGGATGGGCACTACTGAACCGACCATTTGCTCCCTTTCCTTACAAGGTTCCAGAGGCAGTGTGGATCCTCAACTTGCTCCTGGTGTCCCTGCTGTCCCCCAGCCCCAAACTGGGTTCTCATGGTCACGGAGATGCAGGTATCCAACAAGGGTCACGCTCCACAGAGGTACAGCAGGAACAGCAAACCACTGGCTGCACTGACACTCTGCACCAAAGTCAGTATCTCTTTTCCATCTTCTTCATCCAAAGGAAGAGAATTGGAGTGATCCTGGCTGAGCAGTGTCTCCCAGTCACAGCCCTGTCTTGACAGGAGAGGGGCATAGCAGGGCTGGTCAGAGAGGACAGACAGCCACTGGTTTGCTTGCTCTCAGGGAAGGGAGAGCTTCTGGGCTTTATTTCCTTTATCTTTCCTTTCAGGAGCAGAGCATACAGCCAGCCTTGGCTGTTTCCCAGCCTTCAGAAGACGATGAACATCCCTCCACCGCTCCAAAACCGAAGGAGCTGCCACTTCACCTATTAATGCCTTTAATTCCCTTCATTCGATAACCAATTAGGGCACCTTGGCTCCCAAAGCTGAGGCTCCCTTTGTAGCAAGGCCAGTGCGTGCGGCTGTAATCCCTCTTCCTGTCACATCATCAGCCTGGGAACACTTTGGGAAAAAAACAACCAGACTGTGAAGTAAAGGAGGAGGGAAGGCAGATGCAGACAGGGACAAATGCAAGCAGAGCAAGTACCATGCTGAGAAATCCCTCTTTTTTTGACCTGGGAGGGATAATAAATAGGTGTATCTCCCAGATTAATACGGCACATTTGCAGAGCTCTGATATCCATCAGAAAGTTGCTAATTCGTGCTAATGACCCATTGCAAATTGCCGAATTTTGTGAATTAGCCAGCACACAGGAATACAATAAAACCCAATGAAAACCATGAATCAAAGTGGGCTGGGTTTATTTGGGGAGTCCTGGTACACTTGTGGCAATGGATGCAGAGGGAAGGTGCAGATTAGACGTGAAACCCCCTCAAAGATAAACAAGAAATCCTCAGGACAAGAAGAAATTTCAACAAGGCTACTAAAACTTTGGGAAAGGAGAAGTAATTCTCCCAGAGATGAGCAAGATTCTTCCTCTGCTATTAGATTCATAGTGGTTACTGTCAGCAAAGTCATTACACACCTCCTTTTCACTCCTTTAAAGCTGCACAGCACACTCCTCCTGATCCGCCCTTCATCCCCTTGGAGAAGCACCAGGAAAACTCCAAGTCAAATCTTTGGGCCCACTTGAACCAACAATGCTCTGCTAATACAAACCACAAATGGGCTCAGCAAATTCATTAAAATCAATTTTGTTATCATTAAATCAGCGTAGCTCCATCACACATGATGGAGCACTGTAGAGATCTCACCATTCCAGCCACTGCAAGAATGAGGGGCCCAAGAACAGCTTAGAGGAAAAATCCAATGCCACAAAACCTTTTTGTGCTTGGAGAAAGAGGAGCATAAAGCAACAACATCATCTTTCCTTTTCTTACACCATGAACATAGCAATGAATTGTGAAAGTTGGACATTTAATGTTTCAACGCAAAACATCAAAGTTGTCCTGAAATTATCCTTATTCATCCACAAAAATCCTGCTCTTGAATCCGTTCATACCCCTCACACCACATCTGAGCTGATGCTCAGCAGCTACGTCAGTGAGTTTTCTGCATGTGAAGGACACTCAGCTGCAGCGAAAACAAAACAACCTCTTGGGCTCGTCACAAAAACTGATTTTCACCCAAATGCAGATGGCAATTGGTTTCCTTTAAAGAAAAAAAATCAATCACAAGAGCAACTGGAGTCCCAGAGCAAGTTTCCTGGTCAGGCAGCCATTCCCTATTTTCTTACTGTAAAGGCTGTTCAAGCTCAGCCTCACTCCTTCCTCTGACACAATGTCATACCTCAAGGCACTGACCCTGAGTAGCAGGAAAGTGCATCTGCATGGCAAAATAAGCCATATCCCAGTGGGATCTCTTTTCCTGCCCTTTCCCAACACAAAGCAACACCCTTCTTCATCCAAGACAACCCAGCATGGGGACATAAAGCAGACCAGTTGCTGCCAGGGTGGCCAAAGCTCTGGTTCAGGAGCCACATGTGGCCACCAATAAGCTCCCAGGACAGTTGCATGCCCTAAGCCAGCTCACCTACCTACCCCTGATCTTAGGAAAGGTCCTTCACATCCACATGGGCTCCTCAACACACCCCAACCCCTGATGCAGTCAAGCACCCCCATGCAAAAGCATCCTCATCCCTCCACCCACTGCCACAAGCACCCAAATTAGGGTCTTCCCAAGTAAGCAGCAAGACCCAAGAGAAAATGACAAGCTCTCCCCATGCCCAAAGAGCCCATGAAGCATCAGAAGAGGCGTTACGGAAGAACTGCCAAGAGCCTGGGCCATCTCCAGGTGCTTCAGAGATTTTGGTATTTCCCAAAAAGTATCTCCACAAACCACCATCAGCTGCAATGGAACACAGGTTTGGGAACAGACACATGACTCTCCCACCCCCAAGGTTGGGGAACCAGCAGTCCAATGTCCTGCAGGAAGCCAGCTATAAGAACCATGGACTTCTCTATCACCTCAGTGGGCAACCACCCCACAGACTCAGCACTGATCCACTCGTTGCCTTTGTCACGTTCAAGAAACTGAGCACGGTTAAACTGTCACCAGCTCCTGGCAAGGTCACCTGCAGCCTCACCTCCTCTCCATAGGGAGACTGCATGTGCTGCACTCCCCAGAATCTGCCCCCAGCAGGTCCCTGTCTCTGGCCAGGAACACTGGCAATGGAGCCAACACTCAAAGGGCATTGCAGCGCACGCAGGATGTCACACAGCCCCAGAACAACATACCTGGGACCATAAATACCACCTTATTTACATAATGCTCTGGATAAAGGGGACAAAGAGGCTTATTGCATTACATCTGGGACTAGTATTGCATCAGCGCCCACAGGCCCTAATCCCAGTCAGAGCCGTGCTGCAGGGGCGTGGTGGGACAGTGCCGAGGTGCATCCCCACTCCCAGTCCAGCCAAGGTCCAGCTCAAGACTCTGCCTCTTTCCACCACAAGCACACAGAGAAAGAACCCTACACCCTGGAAATGCCAATTAAATCAGGTGCAACACATGACTTTGGTCCTCAATCACCATCAGCTGAGCCCAGAAGTGAGATCCCAGATGTGGGTCTCCCACCTATCGTGGCCCAGACACAACACACAGACATGGACTTTGTCTGGGGAATGATGCCCACATGGAAGTGCTGGAAAGACCAGGCAGCTCCTGGTTTTCTTTAATTTATGGTATCACAATTAAGAATACACTGTAAATATAAGCTGGAGGCAATTTCTGATTCAAGGCAGCCCTGTTCTCCAAGAGAATAAACCAGACAGAATAAACTCTGGTCTGTCCTTCTTGCTAATTCAAAATAAAGACACACACAGACAAGCTGTTGAGTAGATCCAACACCATGTGAGAGCACCTCAACTGCCTTTGCGAGCCCTTTCTTCCCAGAAATGCACCTTTTCAGCTCAATTTACAGGGAAAAAGCTTCTGAGGCAGAAGTAGCAATGCCATCACCACTGACATAAGATAAGCCAGGTCTAAGGAAGCGTGAGGGGACTTTGCAACTGAGGCAAGGGAGGGATTATTTGAAGGGATTATTTTTACCACCCAGCACAGGGCTCCAGACAGACAGATGGATCCCCAAAAAAAATCACACCACTTTCAGCACGCAGAGAGATAACAAGTATGTTAAGAGACACATCCATGCACACACACACTGGCCCCTGGGGCTAACTAGCAGCCTAATGGTGACTCACCAAACACACAGACCAAGTCCAAGTCTGGCTTGGGAGAAAGGAATAAAATCCTCTCCCTGTGCTCTGGCCATACTCAATTATAGGCCATTACAACTTGCTTGATAATTAATTTCCTCCGGTGGCTCTAACCAGAGGCAGCCCTTGCCCTGCATGCCAGGCCAGTCCAGGTGAAACATTAAATCCTTGTCCTTTTCCACCAGAGACACTGCGTTCCTGGCACTGCGCACATCTCCCTTCTCCTCCTCACAGGAGAGGAGAAAACCTCACCAGATAAACGAGGGAGTAAAAGGGCAAGGATTTGTGTTTTCTGACTGAAACAGCTTCAAAATAATAAAATATAAATTATTTTTGGCCAAGAGCTAATCAATAAAATCAGCTGCCTGGATTTTCTGAGTGCCGTGCATGTGCAGTCGCGTACTGCCAACAAAGAGCTAGAAATGTGCGGCATAATCTGATGCTGGAGTCATCGCACAAAGCGTGGAAATAGGTTTTCCTGAGGATGTCCAGGCAAGGAACTGCCTGCACACGATGGAGCCCAAAAGCCAGCCCCAACATCCTTGGATATTCCAGAGGAGGGGGAGAGAGCCCATGGGGCTCCTCGGTGCACACTTTGGAAAATGAGTGTTTAACGCCTCCTCCAAGGGAAAGGGCCTTCCCAGAAAGGGGGGGAAAGGAAAGGCAAAAGGAAGGCTGCTGGGAGATGGAGGGGAGCCAAGTCTCGCAGACCAGACCTGAACCTGTGACCTTCCCCGTGTACACAACAGGCGGGAGAGCGCACGGCAGGAGTGCTTGCCCCGCCGGCCGCCCCAGCCCTGGCGGGACACCCGGCCACGTTGTCACCGGCGGGGTCACCTCCGGATCGGCCCCGGGGGCTGGCCACCGGGGGCTCGAAGGACTTGAAGGAGGGCGGCTCGTCCTGCGGCACCCGGCCGCCAGCGCCCGGCCCCGGGGTGATGCCCGGAGGGGCTCCGCTCTCGGGGTCTGACCCGCCCCAAACTCACAGGGACTCGCTAAATGCGTCGGGGAACATTTAATCTTCCGGGATTTGTGCCGAGAACCCCCTACCGGCACTACAAAAGAGCTGGGGTCTAGGAGCCTCCGCTCCTGTGCCCCCCAAACCCTCCCGCACAGAGACGGGAGTCAAGAGGGGTGACCCCCGCCTCCGCCCAGGAACACCGCTATCCTCTCGAGAACCCCCTCCCCGCCTGCATCACCCCCTGCAACCCCGATCCTTTCCCCAAAACCTGGGATGGCGGTGACCCCACGCAGGGGACACCCTCTCCCCGCAGCCGTGGGGGCCACAGGACTGTGAGCGCGACCCTCGCGACGGCAAAGGCGGGCCTCGCACCCCCCGGGGGGACCCGACCCCCAACGGCCACAACACCCGCGGGGGCTCCTTCCCAACGGCCGCGGGAGGGACCCGCAACCGGCCCCGCGGCTACGGGGAGGGGGGGCGAGGGGCACCCAGACCCTCGTCCCCAATGGTCCCGGGGGGGCTCCCGGAGCTCCATCCCCAAGGCCAGAGATGAGGGAGGAGGAGGGACGTGTCCTCGTCCCCGGTGGTCGCAGGGGTGGGGGTGCACACAGACTCCCCAAGGGTACGGTGGGGGGGCACGGCCCCATTCCCAGGGGTCACCGGGGGCGGTGGGCACGGAAACTCCCGTTCCCAGTGGTCCTGGGGGTGGGGTACTCAGAGCCCCGTTCCGTATAGGTCACGGGGGGAGGCACAGCCGCGTTCCCGAGGGTCAGAGGGAAGAAAGGGGGAGGGCACATATCCCCGTCCCGGCGGTCACGGCTCACGACGGCGGCCCAGGCCCAGCCCGTGCGGAGGGGGGCCGGGGGGCCGGGGGGGGTGCCCGAGGGGAGCCCCAACCGCACACACACACACACACACTC
>VZUI01051381.1:0-14591 GCA_013401135.1 Cettia cetti
TGGCCCATTAAACAGAGATAGCTCCCCCGGGGAGTTATCTATGAGTCATGCAGCAAGGCATTGATGAGCCATTTGCCAAAGATAAGGGAAACACTGCCCCACCTGGTTTCAACAGCTCATGAAGATGGTGATAGAATACATACTTTGGGCACTTACATTTTAACCTAGGAGGTATAGGCTGAATGTGTCAGTGCCATGGTTTAGTTGATAAGGTAATGTTAGGTTGGACTTGACGGTCTTAAAGGTCTTTTCCAGTCTGGTTAATTCTGTGATTCTCTGTGAAAAATAAGTTGTTAGAAGCACTCATTATATTAGTTTAATAGTTGCTGATCACAATGTTGATTTATTTTCTCTCAGAGTTGTATCTTGGAACATGTGCTGGTCTGGGCATCAGCAAGGGTGCTTTTCATCTTAGAATTGTGAAATGGCTTGGGTTGGAACAGACCTTAAAGATCATCTCATTCAGACCCCAGCCATGCAAGGCAGGGACACTTTCCACTATCCCAAGCTGCTCCAAGCCCTGTCCAACCTGGCCTTGAACACTTCCAGGGATGAGTTGGCTGCAGTTTCTCTGGGCAACCTGTGCCAGAGCCTCTGTACCCTCACAGGGAACTATTTTTCCCTAACACCCAATCTGACCCTGCCCCCTGTCAGTTTAAAACCATTACCCCTTGTCCTGAGAATATTTGCTCTCATAAGAAGTCACCCTCCCTCCTTTTTATAGTTCCCCTTAAGGTATTGGAAGGCTTCAGTGAGGTCTCCCTGTAGACTTCCCTTCTCCAGCTGAACAGCCCCAGCTCTCTCAGCCTGTCTGCATAGGAGACACTGCCTTGTGACAGTCAGAGCAGCAGCTACAGCCCAAGAGCTCCCTGTTAGGGAAAGCATTACCAAGTGGTTGAGAGAAACTCTGCTGACCAACAGCTCAAACATCACATGCCTTTAATATTTTAGGGATTGTGAGTCATTAAATTATTCAGCTTAGAATAGGTAGTGCATCAAGCAGTACTTTTTCCCTAATAGTTGACACTTTATAGTCCTGTTTTCTGTTAAATTTTATGTTGAAAGGCTGATATCAAACCAATCTTGGTGGTTAACTGCTGGAGAAAAAATATTTTCTCATGATCGTGTTTGCTGTCGTAGTGAGGCTGAAACCGTTTACCTCAAGGGCAAGACTTGCAGACAGAGTTAGTAAAAGTAGGTGTGATAGAGTATATTATATATCTCTCTCTAGACTTGTCCTGCCTGTGCTTTTAGTCTGCTGTGGCTGCAGTGGAGTATCTGCACTGGATGTTTAGCTGTCTGTTGTGAAGGAGGCCTTTAATAAATTATTAAAAATAACAGTAAAATTTCTTTGCAAAATACAAGAATCAGTCTCAACAAAATTAGAACATGTTTTAAACTGCAGTGGTTTTGCTGTTGGAGTTGAAATTAGTTTGTGTAAAATTCAAGTTAATTTGACAAAATTAAACTTTTAATACACAGTTGACTAACTGCAGGAAATTTTCATAAAAATAATTTTTTGTGACTGACATTTTAGTTTAAGGAAGTTTTGCATCCTTAAAAAATGTCAGTTTTTCAGATGCTGCATGGTGTCTTTCCCATAAGTTTAAAGGATTCTAGGCGTGGCTTACACAATTTTTTTCATCGGTTTCGTGGTGGTTTTATTTCTCAGTTCTGCTCTACAGACATGTTCTGTAGCTATTTGTTTCCTTCCTTCTGTAGTTCGTTTTAGAAGGATAAATGCTTTCAATATTTTTCTGAAAAAGTTGCAGTTACAGTCTTCTTCTGTCAAGGAATATCAAAGTGATGTGTACTGGCATAAGTAATTCCATATGTACTGCAAATTGTAAAGGGAACTGCATTGCAGACTTTGCTCTCAGTGTCTCTTTTTCCTTCCTAGCTGTCCATCAGAGCGACTGGAAGTGCTGGCGTGCCTGACACAGCTGCAACAGCAGCACATGGAGTTGAAGGTAACCCATGCTATAGGGACACCATGGCCAGGTCCTGCCCAAGCCCTGCATAGGACTCTGCTCCTCTTCTCTGCCTCCCCCCTCTTGGCTAGGTGCTGCCAGCTGGTGCCTTTCCTTTGCACAGCAGCAAACTCTGAGCCCTTGGTAGTGGTGGTCTGTGAAAAAAACACTTTAATAGAAGAAATATTAGAATCATCATGTGGAAGCTTTCAGTGGGCACCTGCAGATTGTGAGGGATTGAATGAGCAGAAGAGCTGTTTGACATGTGTTGGAGAAACTCCCCTTTCACATCCCTCTGTGTAGAGCCTCCCCTTGGTTAATTTTATTAGTTTTTCCCCAGGCCTGGGTTAACAGACTCCTCCTCACTTCCACTGTTTCCTGTGTCCAGCTGTTTCTCCCAGTGGTGTGTGTTGGTTTAACAGGACTGTACACATTCTGCAGTAGTCTGCATATCTGCTACAGCCCTCCCAGCTCAGTGACCAAAGGCAGAGAGCACAGGAAAGCCTTACTTGCCTCAGTATTTTACAAAGATATGTGTGTGATGGAATGGCTGTGCCTGCAGTTTGACAGCAAAGATCAAAGATTAAATGTGTTTGCCTTCTCTACTGAGTCTCTGTAGTTACTGAGATGTCTCTAAAAGTATGAGCTTATCAGGAAATACATCTTTCATATTTTAGTCTTCTTGGGGATTTGCACTTTATTTAAAAAAAAAGTAACAGTTGTAATATCCACTCAGCAAAATTGCATTTGATTTTAAAAACATGAACAATATCAGGCCAAACACTTCTATTGGATATCTCAGATATGCATCATAGTATCCTTCTTTAATTGGAATAGTTTTAATTGGAATGTTTTTGCACATTAAATTTTGGAATTGCACTGATGGAGATAGCATTTTTTAGGCATTTTGACCTTCCCTTGCTATGTGAAATAGGCAATTTTATCTTTTTGGTGTCAAGCTTTAGTAGTTCTCCAAGATAAATTTGGTTGCGCAGGGAGGTTGAGGATGCGCCATGCCTGGAAGTGTTCAAGGTCAGATTGGACAGGGCTTGGAGCAGTCTGGTCTAGTGGAATGTGTCCCTGCCCATGGTAGTATGTTGGAACAAGATGATCTTTAAGGACCCTTCCAACCCCAGCTATCCTATGATTCTGTGATAGATCTTGATACAGGGTTGGCAGGATATGTCTGTTGTCTGTTTTACAGAAGGTGAACAGTCTCTCCCACCAAATACCTGACTATTCTAGGTATCTTTTACCTTGGTGCCTGTTTATTTTCAAAGTCAGATTTTAAGTTTGTTTGTTTTCGTTTTGTTGGTGTTTTTGTTGGGTTTCTTTGTTTCTTTGTTTCTGTAGGTTTTTAACGATCCTATTCATGGGCACATTGAATTGCATCCCCTGCTTGTCCGGATCATCGACACCCCTCAATTCCAGCGCCTCCGGTACATCAAGCAGCTGGGTGGCACATACTTTGTTTTTCCAGGAGCCTCTCACAACCGCTTTGAACATTCCCTAGGGTAAGGTAGTGGTTCTGGCACACGCATCTCTGTTATCGGGATATCCCTGAATTTGGTTCTGCTGCTGTGGAGTGCCAGCCAGGGGGCATTGCTGTCTGAGTGTTGGTGAAAACTGCTGAGGAGGGCATTTCTGGTCTCAAATGTTCCTAGATATCCCATGTGATTGTGGGCTGTTCCCTTGAACTTCTTTTAATAAAGACAGATAAACAAACCTACAAGATGAATCAATGTTAGATTTCCTTCCGAACCCTTAGTTATTCTAAGAATAATGTTAGCCAAAAATTGTAAGAGTTTTATGTTCCCCCAGTCAAAATACAAGTTTTAAAGCATAACTTAGTAAGTGTACCAGGGCTACTCTTATGATCTGCCAGACAGTTGTAATCCCCACTCACCATCCAGCACAGGAAAATCCATTTGATCTGTGATGTTTGCCTTTGTAGGTAGATGTGCTTCATGCAATCAATGGCAGGTTGTCAGGCTGATAGCTGTAATTCCATTAAGCAGAAATATGATGGACACAAGGATTCGTAGAGTGTTGCTAGGTCATTCATACTTCTCAGGGAAGCTAGTGAATGGCAAATTTGAGCTGTTTAGAGGGTATATCTCAAGGGGCAGTGAAATTAAGCTAGTAAGGGGTTTTTATTCTGGCGATCTGGCCAGCCTAAAGTTGCTTTGGTTGGTGTTGAAATGTTGTGGATTAGATCTGGCTTACTTATGATGAGATTCAAATGGCTGTTTGCAAAAGGGTCAGATGAATGAGGCAACCTGGATTGATTGTATCTGGTAAACTAAAAAGATAGAAATGTGGCTGAATATAAACAAAGTTTTTGCAACAGAAGTCTGAAAATTCCAGTTGTATTAGTTTTTCTTTTGAACAGTTCCATTGATCTGTCAAGTTAAATTTAGGATAGTTGTTCTCCACTTCCATATAATTTCAAATATTTCTACAGTTTTACAAATAGAAGAAGTGAGCTTTGTGTGCTTATTGGTCTAGTAAAAAGCCACCAAACAGTGAAATTTGGACTAATGAAACATATTACCTTGTCATAGAAAGTCTTTTCTTGCTTTAAGCTGTTCTGAAAGGGGAACTGTTGAGGAAAGTGGTGCAGAGATTATGAACAGTTTATGGGAGTATGTGCCATATATTTGCTCCTGCTGGTTTTGTGTCATGAGAACAGAGGGTCCCATTCAAAAAATGGGACTAAATCAAATCTCAAATCTAAAATGAATGAGAAGAAGAGTAATAATTGTCAAGAGCTATTATTAAAGCAGCACTTTGAAAAAAGTACGAAATGCTTTGGTGACTGTTGTGGACCTTTGCAGTTTGCCCTGACTGGAATTCAAGGATTCAGTGTAAGCTGAGGTGCTTCAAGATTCTCACTGTCAGTGGTGCACTGCTGTTCCCATACACAGCTACTGTGCAGTTGTTTGTTATGAAATCCTGCAGGATGCTGTAGAGTCTCTGTGTTTTGGGCATGGTATCCCATTTGGGGATGATATCCCATGCTTTTTTGCTTTCAGAAGAGTAAAACTGTACTACAGGAAGAAGTTTGTGATTGTCTCACAGGTCAGGGTTTGGGTATTCCTTGTATGCTGCCTCCCAGACAAGGGCTGTGACTTAATGGAGCAAAATAGAATAGGGGAACTTCTCTTTTTCTGTTCATCCTAAGCCATATTACATTTCTTTCTTTTCCCTCTGCAACAGGGTTGGCTACCTTGCAGGATGTCTGGTTCGTACACTGAAGGAGAGACAACCAGAACTGAATATAACCCAGCGAGACATCCTCTGTGTAGAAATTGCTGGGCTTTGTCATGATTTGGGTAAGGAACAACTTTGATGGGTTGTTGCCCTTGGAAAGCTAACCAGGATGAAAAGTTAGCTGTGAGGTCAGAACATCTGAGCTGTTTTGGGCTGCTCAGTGCACGGCTATATTCCAAGACAGGTTTTGTCTGTTCTGTTTGATCTGGAGTACATCTGTGGAGACAGTTCCACTTAAATCTGTAGCCACTCTTACCTAGTGTTTTGTCCTTTTTCCAAAGGTGCTTAGAGTTCTGCTCTCAGTGGCTGAAGTGTCTACTTCCTTCTGTGATTTTTCCAGGTCACTTAAAACATTTCAAAATAAAGATTAGTGTTCCTTTCATAAACTGTAACATTTATTTCATATATATTTCTTTTCTTTAGAGCTCACACAGAGTAATTAATATTCTCAGTGGTGCTGCAGTACTTGCCTGTGGTGAAGGTGCTGGAACTGGCTGTTAAGTGCAGTAGTACTTAAAGTATCTTAGGAAAGTGTACTTGTTTTACCTGAGTCTTCCTCATAAATGATGAATAAGGAATTATCTGATGGTTGCCCTCAGAGAGTTGTGGTGGTTACAGGCTCGATATCCAGGTGGAGCCCAGTGATGAGTGACCCATGTGGGCACTGGGTGTTGGATATCCCTGTCAGTGATGGGTACAGTGGGATCAATGCACCCTTTGGCAGTTTGCCAACAACACCAAGCTGTGTGGTGTGGTCACATGCTGGAGGGAAGGGATGGGGCATCCAGAGAGACATGGACAGTCTGGAGGGGGGAGAGTGGATTGAGAGCAGCCCTCAGAAGAACTTGGGGGGGTTGGTGGGTAAGAGGCTGGACAGGATCAGAGGCAGCCCAGAACCTCCCACAGGCTGGGCTAATGCCCAGCATGGACAGAGGTGGGTGGGGGGGGGAATTTTGCCCCTCTGCCTTGCTCAGGTGACACCCCACCTGCAGAGCTGCCACCAGCCCTGGGCCCCAACATAAGCATGGGGTGCTGCTGGAGTGAGGCCTTGGAGCCTCAAGTACCAAGAGCTAAAGTTCCTCTGCTCTGGAGTCAGGCTGGGAGGGCTGGGGGTGTACAGCCTGGAGAAGAGAAGGCTCCAGAGAGGCCTTAGACACATAAAAGGAGTTCCAGGAGAGCTCAGAGGGACTTTCACAAGGGCTTGGAGTGACAGGATGAGGAGGAGTGGCTTCCCACTGACAGAGGGCAGGTTGAGGTGAGATATTGGGAAGAAATTGTTCCCTGTGTGGGTGGGGAGGCACTGGCACAGGTTGCCCAGAGAAGCTGTGGCTGCCCCACCCCTCGAAGTGTCCAAGGCCAGGTTGGACAGGGCTTGGAGCAGCCTGGCATAGTGGAAGGGGTCCCTGCTTTGCATGGCTGGGGTCTGAATGAGATGATCTTTAAGGTCTGTTCCAATCCAAATCAGTCTGACTCTGTAATATGTCAAGAAAAGCCAAAGACAGGAGAATTCAGATCCTAAGCTTGCTCAAGAAATTTTTGCTGACAACTATGTATCAGACTAAACCTGTGTAATCTTTATATTTAAGGTCATGGGCCATTTTCACACATGTTTGATGGAAGATTTATTCCACTCTCTCGTCCAGATTTGAAGTGGAAGGTAGGCTTTTCACTATTCAAATAAAACAAATACAAACCTGACATTTTTAGAGGTACAATATTTGGTCTTTGAAGAGTTCCAGTGCTTGTGAGGCTATAATGGTCGTCTGGCCTTACCTTATTGCATTATTTTGATAGCTTAATTGAAAACCAGAATGTTGTTTCCTCATCTTGGGATGATATCCTTGTTAGTGCTGCACTGATCGTTTCTGGCCAGCATTGTGCCTTAAAATGCATATTGAGAGCTTTCTGCGGAATATATTTTACATTTGAAAAATACCAACTGGCAGCTTCCTTTCCAGTATAATGTTTTAGTCCAAGGCCAGGATATTCAATAGTACTTAGAATTCAAACCTTCCAAAATTTTGAACAGAGTTTCAACAATTATTTACTGTGCAACACAGTCCTTTTCGGCCTCTCTCTGCTTGTAATTTCTCAGCAAAATCAGATGAGTAAACTGGTTAATCTTTTACACAGCAAAATTGATTGTCTTTTAGCATTGTAACTGCCTTGCTGCTGTGTATCAACACACAGAATTAACAGCCCTCTGCTGAAGAGTGTGTCTCTGGATTCTGTAGACCAGGTGATTTCCTGTTCTGTTTAATGCAAGATTACTAGGGAAGCACCCAGGTGCTGCGCTTCACACCAGCCTGCCCATGTGCCCTGCTAGGCAGTGCTGATGACTTGGAGTAAAGCTGTGACACTGCAGGAAAGATGCTTAAACTGTGTAATACAATATTTGGATGGGTTTTTTTCACAGCATGAAATTGCTTCTGTTCAAATGTTTGAGCATTTGATCACTTCCAATGAACTTGAAGAAGTCATGAAGTCTTATGATCTTGTTCTGGAGGAAGATATGATCTTCATCAAGGAACAAATAGGAGGGCCTATAGATGAAACTGCCTGTGTGAAATCGGTGAGTCAGTGTGCTGCTCCTGCAGTTATCCCAAGAAATGTCTTTATTTCACTGAAAGAACAGATCATTTTGGTTTCTGCTATATGTTACCTCTAGCTCCATGAAGTTCTCGGAATCTTGTCATGATGCTGAAGGAATGTTGTGTTTACTTCTTGCAGTGCTGGCAGATGTGTTAATGTGCTTATAGCTCCCTGAGAATTCTTATCCAAAAGCCTCCAGGTCAGAGGAAAGTTGTAGAAAGTTACTTGTATTTAGGAACCTGACTGGTGGCTGGGATCCACTCAAGGGTACTGAAGGAGTTGGAAGAAATGCTCACCAGGTTATTTCCAATCATTTACCTGCAGTCCTGGGTGGTCCCAGCTGACTGGAAATCCGCAAATGTGAGTCCATGTGCAAGGGTCAGAAAAATGATCCAGGGAACTACAGGGCTGTCAGCCTGACCTTGGTGCTAGGGAATGTCATGGAGCAGATTATCCAGAGTGCTATCATACAGCACATACAGGACAACCAGGGAATCAGGCCTGGTCAGCCTAGGTTTAGGAAATGCAGGTCATGCTCAACTGTAGGGCAGGAAGGCTTTACAGAGGGATGTGGACAGGCTGGGTCAATTTGCCCAGGCCAATTGTGTGAGGTTCCACAATGCCAGGTGTTGGGTCCTGCTACAGGCTGGGGGCAGGGCAGCTGGAAAGTGGCAAGGCAAAAAAGAAGTTCTTTTTGGATGACAGTGGCTGAAAATGAGCCAGACATGCCCAGGTGGGCAAGAGGCCAATGACGTGGCCTGTACCAGCCAGTAGGACCAGGACAGTGACAGTGCCCTGGTGCTGGGCACTGCTGAGGCCACAACTCAAATTCTGGGGTCAGTTTTGGGTGCCTCGCTTGAAGAAAGACACTGAGATGCAATGGAGAAGGGCAGTAGAGCTGGGGAAGGGTCTGGAGCTCAAGTATGATGAGGAGCAGCTGAGGGAGCTGGTGGGGGCTTGGCCTGCAGTAAAGGAGGCCTCCCCCAGTCTGCACAACAAAACTGGGCACTGGCAGCGATGAGGCAGTAAGCAATCTGAGCCTGGCCCAAGTGTCAGAGCCATAACAGCTTTGATGACAGCAGCAAAATGCTTGGATTTATTGCAGTAGCAAACATAGAGGCAGGGATAAGACTTGAAGAAATTGAGTTGCCTCAAGAGGCAAGCAAGAAGAGATGGGGGTTGTTAATCATTGCAACTCTATGAAAGACTTAAGTTCTCTCTCCTTGCTTTACTCTTTACAGCTTTTGTCGTCTCTTCAAGGACACTTATTCAGTTGCCACCAGAGTAAAGAACTGGTAGCAGCTGAAGTCAGTGGGAGATCTGCCAGGACAATCTAGTCCTAATCAGAATTTATATATAGTCCCAAACTAGTAACCCACAAGTGTTCACTCTTGCCCATTATTTTCTGCTGCAGGAGTGGATAGCCATCTCACAGCAAATACAAGGAACTTGGCATAGTGAATTTGAGTCTTGATATCCTATAGGAAGAGGTCATTCATTTACAAAATCTGCAAGCTGCTTTTTATCCCGCTGGGCTTGTGTGCACATGCATCTTGGTGCCTGCTACTAGCATTGATCTTGTGCCAGGTTCTTTCCCCGTGTCTGGTTTGCCTTGTTTGGATTCTGTGCCTGTTTTTCCAGCATACCAGGAAGAGGAGTGCCACACACGATACATGGCAGCACCCTCCTGGTGTTAGGCAGCAGATTGCACTGGCAGGTGCAGGCCTCTGTCATGACATGGGCAGTGGGTGTACAGGCACCAGACATAAACTGTGTCCTGAAATGTCACAGTACCAGAGCTCTTTGTGATCTTGGTATTTTTATTCCTGCTGCTTGCACGCATTTCCATTGCTATTCAAGTCACTTTTATTATTTCTGTAGTGCAGGTAGCATGGAAGCCATGTTGGCATACAATGTTTTCCACTTTCAGAATTTTGATGCCACTTTATGGCATTTTTTTAGGTGAAGGATCTTCAAATTTTCAAGAAAATATGCACCTTTAATCTTATAATTTGGTCTTCATTTCCTGTTTGCCTTATGGCTGAATTGTTCCTTGTGAGGTAGGAGTTTAAGTAGCTGACTACCAAACAATTTTTGCTTAAAACATCTAAGTAAGTGTTTTTAAACTCTGCTCTATAAAGTTGTAGATTGCAGAAGATTGCAGGACAGTGACATGTTTATGTATTTAATTCCCTGAGAAGTAAATCATTCCAAAATTTCCCCTCTTTGTTGACATTCTCTTTTTTTTTTTTCATTTCAAAGCTGTAGGCTTTCTTTTAGTAGAGTGATGGGCAATGAATACTTGTGTTTATGGGTTTTATTCTTCCTGAGATTCTGAAAAGACAGCTGCTTAGGCCCTGTTCTGGATTTCTAATGCCTGATTCTTCAATACCTCAGTGTTGGGTGTTTATCACAAGCAAAGTGAAAGTACATTCCCACTGTCTTTACAAAAATATTTGACATTGTTGATGCACTTTAATTTTTTGGTTTTTTCTGATGTTTTTCTTCCTGGCTCCCTTGTCAGTGGCCCTACCGTGGTCGACCAAAGGAGAAGAGTTTCCTCTATGAGATTGTAGCTAATAAAAAAAATGGCATTGACGTTGACAAGTGGGATTATTTTGCAAGGTACAAATCTTACATTTAATTATGAATTCCTATTGACAAAATGCTGCTGTATGTACAAAAATTATCATATCATTAAACACTCTGTGGAATATTTCTAGGGATTGCCATCATCTGGGAATCCCAAATAATTTTGACTATAAGCGATTGCTTATCTTCACTCGGGTCTGTGAAGTGAAAAACCAGAAGCACATCTGTACTCGTGACAAGGTGAGTAGCATGTGGAGCCTGGGAGTTTAGAACACCTGGGGGTACACAGGGGAGCTGCCCCCCATGGCTGGGGGTCCTGCCCTATGCTCCCTTAACCGAAGAGGGAGAGGAGTAGTTGCTGCTCTGAAAGTTTTTCTCAGAAGCTGCTGTTTGGGGGAGGGACAGAGCAAACTACTGTTTGAAAGGATTTGTGGCAGATCCTGTTAGGGGAGACTTTACAGACTCATCAGATCTGCATGATCCTGCTCCAGTTCTGCTGGACAGGAAGTGAATGTGGCTGTGGTGAGGGGCTGCTAAGGGGATGAGGGGTCCCCTTCACTGCCAAGCTGCCTGGGGTCACTCTGCTCTCCTATGGTTGCCTGAGCCAGTTTTAAAATTTGGACTTTGTGAATAGTAATCATTCTGCTTTATGCTGTGAATGGGAGGAGACAACTAATTTGATTAATTGATTGATTATTTTAATTTTCTGAGTAAGACAATATGCAAAAATAAGTGCTGATAGGGTTTTTTTGATTCAGGAAGTTGGAAATTTGTACGAGATGTTCCACACCCGGAATTGCCTGCATCGGAGAGCGTACCAGCATAAGACTGGCAACATCATTGAAATAATGCAAGTATATTTTCCTTTCCTTCCTTTTCAGTTTATTTTTAAATTCTTGAAACAATCCATATCTATTTGAAATATTCAGAAAATCAATAAGGTGTGACACAGAGTAAAAGCCACTTCTGATTCTTGTGAAAAGACTTAGTGCTTAGAGTGTCATAGAGGCTGTGATTAACAAAGCAAATAAAACCAGAAAGAGTGGAGGACAAAAACATCCTTCTATATAAAATTAAATTAGAGGAAAATTACTAAAGGGCTGAAGAAGCACAGAACCAGGGTGTGCTTAAACCATTTAAACTGCTGACAGCTGAAGTCAAATCTTTATCTGCAAGTTAGGGATCACTTAGCTCAAACTGCCTGGTTACTAAGAGCAAGGTTACTAACAGTGAAGTCATCTGACGCGGTGCCATCACGAGGGAGACGCAGTGATCACCACGGAGTTGAAGTGGGAGAAAAGGAAGTTTAATTTTTCTTACAGCTTATATAGATTTCTAGAAAAGAGACCACATTGGAAGACTGAGGTTCAACCTCTTCAATACCACTGGTCTTAGAAAGTGTCCATCAATTGTCCTTTCTACAGAAAGGAATCTAAATAAGATAAAGAATTCTAAAACATTGCTTTGTTTACATGAAATTTCTGACTCCAAGAACTCGAAGGCTGGAAGGCAAGACAACAGTTATGAATGGGCTCATGTAGCTCAGCTGAGGCCTGGCGTTTTGTTTATGTAATGCAAGGTTTGTTCAGGACCAACTCAGCTGGCTACCTGCTGTTTTACCTCTCTTGTTGACGTCTATAGAATTTTCCTATAACATTATTCTTTTTACTTCTCTTGAGAATCAGAAATACTTGTATGCCCAAATATTTTCCCTTAGGGTCATGTGTGCTGGGTAACTGTCTGTTGAGTTTGGTAAAAAGGAATGTTAAGGATTACACAGTGCAAGAGTGATTTGGATTGCTTTCATTTCTTTAACTTCAGCTCCTGATTTAGGGATCCTCTAAAACTCAGACTAAAAATGCTCAGGTTTGACAGTACCTACATATGACAAGTAAAACACATTTTTTTAGTTTAGAAAAACTCAATTCTTGGTTTCCTATAATTATAGCAGCCTTTCCAAAAGAGTGTCCAAGCTGAAAACGACAGCAAGGTACATGGAAACATGGAAGAACTTCATCTTTAGAACATCATATTTTTCCATCTGAAAATACTGTGTGTTTGTAACATTATCCCGTTACAATGGTTTGTACCCTCTCAGCTAACTCAGGAAACAAGGAGTCTGTAAAAGGGTGTGGTCATCTGTGAGGAAGCCTTGCTGCAGCTGAGGGACCATGTCACTGTTTTGCAGGGTTCTGCAATTGTCTCAGCAGTGCTAAACACAGTCTGAAGCAGAACAAAGTGAATTTCCTCAATCATCTAAAGGTTACATTCTGTTCTGAACCTGTAAAATCTCTGTTGGAATGTGCAGTGACAGCATGGAGACAAGATGTTGCAGTGATCAGCGTCTGCTGTGTGCTGGGGATACAGTTTCATCTGTTGTCTTCTGTTTATAACATACTAATTTGTTTCATTTTGTCTGTTGACCAGTGAGGTGTTTCAAAACTATATTATCCTAAAGTCCTAATTTTGTCTCAAACTAGGATAACAGAAGCCTTTCAAAAAGCAGACAAATTTTTTGAAATAAGAGGCTCTGGAGGAAAAGTGTATCGGCTTTCTACAGCAATGGAGGACATGGAAGCCTACACTAAACTGACTGGTAAATAATCAGAATTATTTTTTTTAAGTAAAGGAGCATGAGTATCTGTTAAAATGCTATTTTTATGCTTTTATGCACAGAAGCTGGGGCAGGCTTGGGCTGTCTAATGCTCCCATATCTTGCTGGGAGAACAAGACTTCTAGTTTAAAACACTTTTATATTGAGAGAGAGAAAGAAGCACCAACTTTTTGTTCCACATATGTTCAGATTCAGCAGTGTTAGAAGGTCCTGCCTGTGCCCTGAATTGGTTGCATTTGTCACAAGTGGGATGTGAGCTCTAAGTGATACTACAGGTGGCTCTGTCAGGTGAAGTGCTGGATGTGTGTTATGCTGTGAAGCTATTCCCAAAGCAGGTTCCAAACAGCTCTCATGGGGTCTCAGGGTTGCCGCCCTGCTTGCCTGCCTCTCCTGATCTGTGCTGTGGGGCCCCAGTGTTCCCCTGGTTGTGTTCAGAGGTTCCGTGTAGGCCAGGCAACCCTGCTGCTCTAAGGCTCTGTGCCTGCAGGGCAGGAGTGCTGCAGGTCCTGCTCAGGGCTGCTCCTGATTACTGGCAGCTTTTGCAGCACCTGTCAGCTACAGCCTACCAGGACTTCCAAGCCAGCTTTCCTGAGTTTCCATCACCAAGCCTTAGCTGGCCAACAGGGAGACTAAAGAACTTCTATTTTTGGTCCATGGGTGAAGTGACAGGGCCTTCAGGCCCTGTTGCAGAGAATCCTGTGTGTCTTAGCCTTTATCATGCTGAAGGCCTTCTGCTGGCAGTCCTTCTTATGCCACAGCCATTTGCAGTCTGACCACACACCTGCTGCTGAAGTGAGGAGCTGTGTGTCCCCTCTGTCATTGTGTGTCTCTGCTCAGGGCAGGACAAGGGGAGCTAGCTTTAAGGGGCAGCAGTTTTTGGGGAATGTGAATTGCATTGCTGAGCAACGGAAGGCTGGGCAGAAAAGAAAGAACTGAGGTGAAGTTGTTCTTGGTCTGGGCCTGTTCCTAGGGGCCGGCTGGCCTGGCAGGTCCTGCTACAACTACCTACTTACCTGTGGTTCCTGGTGAGGAGCACAGCTCAGGGCAAGGACAGCAGGGCTATGCCAGCCTCTCACAGTTTACCACAGCAAGGAGCTGCTTGCTGGGACCATCTGTTCAGCAAGGAGGGCTGAACAGCAGGGAGAGTGATGTGAGGAATGTACCAGCATCAGATGTACAGCGGAGCATGAAGGACAAGTATGTTCTCCTCTTAAACCTCCTTCCTGCCTCTAGTGCTATGGAGGGTAGGATTTTTCCTTTTTTTTTCTTTTCACCCAGGGAATTTTCTCCCATTTGTTGCCTAAGAGATGGGAACATAGTTAAGAAAGACAAAAGATGTAGCCAAGGAGGAGGGGGAAGGATGCAGTTTGCTACCATCTATGAGCTGGGGGGGTTTTCTCTTGGGAAGTGCAGAGATACCAGGAGATTTTGGCTGGGGGGTGAGCGGCTGGGCTCAGCTCTTCATTCACTCTCGCCCTCGGGATCAGAGGTGAGATGGGCAGACTGCTGCTGTGGGGAGAATTTGCTGCCACCGCGGAGTTCTGTCCTGC
>VZUI01051386.1:0-25248 GCA_013401135.1 Cettia cetti
AAAAAAAAAAAAAAAAAAAAAAAAAAAAAAAAAAAAAAAAAAAAAAGAAAAAAGAAAAAAAGAAAATAAAAAAAAATTAAAAAATAGAAAAGAGTAAGAAGAAATTTTTTTGGTGACAGGGCCTGACTCGTGGGGAATTTTCTGTTGATTTGGATTAGTGGCAGCTCTTTTACTGTCGTCCCTCAGAGAATTACTGCAGGCAACAGGAGATTGGAGCTGCCCTGCTGTGGATGAAGCTATGCCCAGCATTATGACAGGGTTTTCCAACAGAAATCCCAGCCTGGTGAAAGGGCACAGGTGAGGAGACAGGAGCACAGAGCAGACTCTTCAGCAGCTCTGTGCATTGAGGAATTTTCAGGGACCTGGCAGTTTTCCTTCTCTGAGAGATTTTTTTTTCCTCAGGGAAGAAAAAGCCACTGAAAACCTGGAAAAAGTCTCATGGAAGCTGTCAAGCTGGTCAGGGAGCTGGAGCACAAGCACAGAAAATGGGTGAAGGCTTGGACCTGTTGGAATGAGTCCAGAGGAGGCCACAAAGATCTGAGGAGTGGAGCTCCCCTCTGCTCTGGAGCCAGGCTGAGGGAGATGGGAGCGTTCACCTGGGGAAGAAGAGGTTTCAGGGAGACCTCAGAGCCCCTTCCAGTGCCTAAAGAGACTCCAAGAGAGCTGGACAGGGATTTTGGACAAGGGGTGGGGTGGCAGGACACAGGGAATGGCTTCCCACGGCCAGAGGGCAGGGATAGATGGGATATCAGGAAGAAATTCTTCCCTGTGAGGGTGGTGAGGCCCTGACACAGGTTTCCTAATGAAGCTTTGGTTGCTCCATCCCTGTCCAAAGCCAGGTTGGATGGAGCTTGGATCAGCCTGGGATAGTGGAAGGTGTCCCTGCTCGTGGCAGGTGGTTGGAATGAGATCATCTTGAAGATCCCTTCCAAACCCAAACCATTCCATGACTCCATGAATGATTTCTGGAGCTAAATTTCATGGGACAGAGTTATGTCCATGGTCTCCATGGTGTCCCTAAATCCTCAGTCTTGCTCTTCTGGAAGGCATCAACAGGACTGGGCATAAAGAAACCTTTGAGGCCCCAAGTAAATGGACACACCAAAGATTTCCATGTCGATATCGTGGACTTCTCAACACAAACACAAAATCTTCGAGTTGAACTCAGGAATAAATGGCTTCTGTTGGAAAAAAGGCAACAGATTCCAGGAGATTTTGATGAACAAAGCTCAGCAAAAGCCAGCTCGAGTTCTCTCAAGGAGATGATGATGCCAGTTGAGGGATGATGATGGCAATGTTTGTTGATGAATAAGAGCCTGTGACATTGCAGGAACTTCCTTAGGCTGCTGAGCTCTCTGGAAACTGAGCCACAGACACAGCCCTGGCCAAGAACTCCCTTGGGACAGCACTGATAAATTGTACCATCCACCACAAATGAATTTAGTTCCTGAGGAGTCCAGATAACAGCAAAGTGCTGACACAATGTGTTTTCTTTCTTTCACATTCTGGGTTTCATTGAAAATATGTCTCCTCTTCATTTTAGGAAGGTTTCAAGAGATTGAGGTAAAGGCATTCCCAAACTTCACTTTGGGAAGTCATCTTGACACAAAAAAGTATCTGCAGGCTGATCTGTCCTCTTGTTCTACTGAACAGCACATTTATGCACTTTTAGGTGAAAAGAGAACTGATTTTGAAATAAAATTCACAAAACTTGGATACCCTGAAACACTTGAATCAGTGGAGAGACCTTGCTTTATTAGTTTGTGCGGGGGATGCAATTCTTAATTTTCACCTCCTTTGTGCTCCAAAATACCCCAGAGCCCATTGAACCCAGCTGAAATTTTGCAATGGCAATAAAATAAAATAATAATAAAAAAAGTGCTGTTTCAAATGATAAAATAATTAAATACAGCTAAATTTGAAGCCGCTCCAGCAAAGTGTAATAGTAAAAGGCCATTAAATGAGCTGTCCATTTATAGAAAACATAAGCTATAAAATTCATTTTTAATGGACTGTTTCCATGGAAATGTTCTTTAGGAGGGCCGTTTTATAGGATATTAAGCAACACAAGGAGTTGAGCTGAGCAGAGTGGTGGCTGTAATGCAGGGTCTATGGTTTGTAAAAAATTGAAGCTGTTAAAAGGTTTATGGCCAAGAGAGTGAGGAATAATTCAGAGCCGTTTATCACTCACCCGGCAAAATTAAGTGCTGAAGCTCAGCACACCTGAAGTGGAATCCCCTCATTAGCTCCTTACCCAAATGTCTCGGAAAGAGAGGGAAAATCTGTTCCCTGATTATGGAGGCAATAATAATTATAGGTAATTTGTACATCCTCGTTCTGTTAATTGATGGAATCTTGAGGTGTTTTTTAAATATTAATTGAATAACTCGCTCTGCGCAGTGAAATTACTCTGCACAATAAAACCTTGCTTTTATTTGCAGCCTGCTCCTTATGCCCAGGCCTAATGGTTGTCATTTAATGTTGGAATTTCATTAACGTGCTGCTGAGGCTGTGGTCTAGGCAGAAATCCATGGCTGAGGTCCAGAGGCAACCTGCTCCATGTTCCAGGGACTGGAAAATCCAGGTAAAAATGAAAAAGGCTGGGAGAAAAAAACCCCAGAGGCTCAGAATGGGAGAAGTTTACCTGTGATTGTGAGGCATTTCTAGACAAAGAAGATCCCCCAGATAGGTTCAGTCAGTATTTATTTGCCAGTGAGTCAGAAAGTTGGAATGATTTGGGTTGGGAGGGATCACACTGTCTCAGACACCTCAGACTGAGAAATTGTGGTTGCCCCATCCCTGGAAGTGTCCAAGGCGAGGTTGGATGGGGCTTGGAGCAACCTGGTCCAGGGGAAGGCATCCCTGTCCATGGCAGGGGTTGGAACTGGATGATCTTGAAGGTTGCTTCCAACCCAGACCATTCTGTGATTCCATGGTTGAGTTCTCCCTCCATTTTAGGGCAGAAGGTGCAGAACTGGGAAAAAAACCACAAACAAACAAACAAAAACCCCAACCTGAACAAACAAACCCCATAAAACCCCTAAACAAACAAACACCCTCAAAAAAACCCAAGAAACAACAAAAAACGGCCACCAAAATAAAACCACCTAAGTGGCAGAAATGCATTTAAAATGCAGCCTGGCTACATCTGAGTCTGAGTGCACAGGCAGAAATCAAATTTGGAAAAGCTTTTCATTGACTCTCTGATAAGGCCCAGCCATAACAACGTTTTGGAAATACTCAGAAACACTCAAATTCTGGCACAGCGGGAGCATCCCCTCCTGCTCTGTCTGAATATGGATGAGGGCAACCTCAGCTGAGGGGCTGTGGGTTATTTCAGCCTCACACACACGGGTGAGGGCTTCTCCTTTCTCCATGGCCACCAGCACATTCCTCTGACACAGCTGTCCCCACACAGCACAGCAGGAATTTAATCCAGACGTCAAACTGCCAGGAGTTTGGCAAGCAAAGGATCTCCTGGAAATCCACAGGGAGGCTGCATCCAAAACCACATTTATGCAGCACCTTCCTGCCTCCAGCCTGTTACACAGGGAGTCACTGTTCTTGGAGGAGCTGAGACAAATGACCCTGCTCCTTCCTCCACGTAGCAATGGGAAGGATTTATTTGGCAGCCAGCTGGCCCTGATTAGCAAAAGGTTCTTACCAATGACCCCGAGGGATGTTCAGACAATTCTCTGATTTTTTGTTGCTGTTGTTGTTTCCCCCTCTGGTGCTCAGAGGAGTGGAAGGAAGTTGCTTTAATGGGAAGTGACAACTCACAACTGAGACCATTTCTTTCTGTCAAGGAGGGTGAACGGCCAGGAAGAGCCTCCAGGTCTGCAGATGCCCAGGCACAGGGGTTTGCTCTAATGTCACTTCTTGTCCCTTCTCTGAGGGTCAATTTACAGAGTTCAAGGGATGCCCCAGCAACCCCCATCCTCCCTCAACCATCCTACACAGCTAGTTATGTCTTGAAGATTTAATCCCTTCAAATATGGGCTTTTGTGCTGCTCCAGCAGCATTTTTCACTTCTCTTTTATCCAACTCTTCAAAGATTTTAGTATACACACATGCAAGGTTTTATTATGAAAGGTTTAAAATGTGTTTAATTTCCCTTTTCATTTAAAAATGCTACAAATTGCTTTTTGTGGTGGGGTTTGTGTCAACCCTGTGATATCCCATGAATTTGTGTTTAATTCTGGGTGAAAAGTTTTGGGACAAAGCAATGATGTCCTTTTTGGTTTTCTTTGTTTTTGTGTGTGGGGATTCAGAAGCATAAATGCAGACCAATCTCTTGCACAAATCTTCAAAAGAGAAGAACCCAACTTCTAAAAGACCACAGACCCTGTGGGTGGAAAAAATTCCCCAAAACAGCAGCCAACACATTGCAGCACTCTCTTTATTAACACCACTGCATTAATTTCCCTTCCTTATTTGCTCTTTCTATGGACAAATGGCTTTGTTTATATGTTTAATCTTTCTTTTTTCAGGACACTGATGCTGTAGGTTGGCCAGTGAGATACAATTAAATGTCTTTTCCTCCTCTCCTTGACCCTGGCTTTGATTCCATACAGGACATTTAAGACCCTTATCCTTTAAAAACAAAGATGAAAAACCACTTTACCAATCAGATTACCTCAAAATAAACAAAAGAAAAAAAAATTAGGAAGTGAGACAGTATTCTGAACCATCTCAGATAATGCAAGAATAAAAATACCAGAAAGGAAGAAAATGGTTTCAGAATGTGATTCTCTGGCCTGGATCCTGGATATTGAATTTGTTTGGTGGAGATAAATCAGAAAGAAACAGAAATAAAATATCAGGAAGGGGAGAAAATGGCTTTGGAAATTTATGTCTCACTGGAGAACCAGGAATTGTGAAGGGAGAGCCAAAGGTGGGAAATCAAAATGAGCCCAGGAGCTGGAGGGCCAGAAAGATGTTCCCTCCCTGGTCATCAGAGAGATGAACTCATAGGGGATCAGAATTAAACCCTTGGAACCACTGGGACCATCTGTGGAATTGAAGCTGCTGCATGGCAGTGACTCCAACAAAACCAGTTTTACTTTATGATTCTATCTTATTCTCATGCATTGACTTGAATTTAATATGGCAAAAATTACATAAAACAAACAAATAAACAAAAATCCAAAACAAACAAACCAAAAACTAAAACAAAACCTTAATCCAAAGCATAAAAATATTAAAAACCCAAATAAAACATTAAAAAAACCCCAAACATAAAATATTTAGCTTATGGAAACTGCCCACTCAATTTACTCTTGGTCACAGACTTCCAAAAGGAAGGTTAGACCTGAATAAACCCACCCCAGGCACAGGCTGCACCATCTAAAACCAGCTGGGAAGAGAAGAGTTTGTGCAGTTCTGCCTCTAGGAAGGAAAATGTTCTGAGGAGAGGGGAAAATGGGAAGGTCAGACTTTAATCAATGGGCCACCATGTAGAGATATCATCCTACAGCCCTGCTTTTTCCTCAGCCTCCAAAGAATGCCTTGGATAAAAGGCTGAGCATGGAACAGGTTCAGACTGAAAGAGGAGGTGGATTGGATATTAGGAAGAAATTCTTCCCTGTGAGGGTGGGGAGGTCCTGGCATCGGTTTCCCAGAGAAGCTGTGGCTGCCCCATCCCTGGAAATACCCAAGGCCAGGATGGACAGGGCTTGGAGCAACGTGGGGGATGTGAGAGAGGTTGAAACAAGATGATGGAACTGGAAATCCAGTAAGGAAAAGTGAGGCAGAACCATCCCTTTCCCTCCTTTGGCCAATAAAAGCATGGATGGCTTCGGGCCAAACTGAGCCCCAGCATTGAGCAGATATTTAACAACCAATAAATCTTTACCTGCAGCAGGAAGAACTGCAGGTTTGAAACTTTCCCCTGCTCAATTTAGCAAATCTCTGCAGTGACCAGACTTGGAACAGCTTCAGGGCTTGCCAAGTCATTTGGCATCGTCTGCTGTCCTGTCTTTTATCTCAAGTACAGACCTTTTTTAATAAAGGCTGTAAAATATTCCTTTCTTTTATGGCTGCACAAATATTCCTCAGCTATCAAAAAAAAAAAAAAATAGAAGCCTTTTCTCACAAAATCTGAGCATATGTGGGTGACTTGAAACCTCGCTGTGAGAGATGCTCCAGCCTTGACAGAAAGCAGAGATATTAAAAGAAAACTCTCCTTGGGCTGCCCATGCACCTAATGAGGCTTCTCAGCTTCCCTCCCCCATTTTGTCTCTGCTGTCACATTAATGTCCCTTCCTCTCCTGGTGGCTGCTCCTCACGTGCTGCCTATTAGGGACAGATTAAGCAGTGATGGATGGCAGCCTGATTCCCTGGAAGCACGGCTGGCATTCGGATGTGTGGTACAGGAATTCATTAGGAGCAAAACTGGATAATAAACACTTCTTAAAAGTGCTCAGAGAGTTCTGTGAATCCTCACCCTTCTCTTGTGTTGGGGCTGCAAATTGTTCTTCCAGGCAGAGACGTGGAGGGTAAAATTCAAAAAAAAAAAAAAAAAAGGGAATAATAAGGAAATACAGGACAAACTTAAACTATTTCATGGGTTTGAATAACAAAAAGGTTAACACTGAGAGGAACAGTGAGGGGAAGTAATGCAGTGCCCTGTTTAATGAGAAATTGGTGTTGGTACTGTGGGACAGGGGAAATCATGGAATATTTAAGGTTGGGAAAGGCCTCCAAGTTCATCAAGTCCAACATTTGACTGAATGCCACACTATCCAATAAACACGTGGCAAAGTGCCAGGTCTACTCCTTTTCCAAGCACTTCTGGGGTGGTGACTCCACCACTGTCCTGAGGGTCCTGTTCCAATGCTTACCCACTCTTCCAGGGAAGAAATATTCCCTGATATCCAACCTGAACCTTCCCTGGCTCAGCCTGAGGCTATTTCCCCTTGTCCTGTCGTTTGTGCCCTGTGAGAAGAGAACAATTCCCACCTGGCTGCACTGTCCTGTCAGGGAGTTGTAGAGAGTGATAAAGTCCACCCTGATCCTCTGTTTTTCCAGCCTGAGCATCCCCAACTCCTTCAGCTGCTCTTCATCACTTATGTTCCAGACAGATTTCCATGTCTGGGAATTCTCATGGGAAGTACAACACTGTCTGCTTCCAAAGGCTATTTCTTCTGCTCAAGTCTAGGACTGACCCTGAAAAGTCTCTCTCTGAGGAATAATCCCAACAATTCAAAGCAGGGCTTGGATACTGTTTGCTCCACTGGGGACCAAAACACCTTTAATTCCCCTAAGGATTAGTTCATTTTCCTGACTCTGAAGAAGAAAATGAGGGGTGGAAGGGGATGCAAATTAATTAACCTTGTCTGGGATGGAGAATTACTGCAATTATTTCCCAACACGACTCCAAAGAGGGGAGCACTGGTTTTACACATCCTGCATCCCCACAGTAGCCCTGGTGTGGGATTATCCCACTTGTGGTGTGTGTAATGTTCCAAGAGGGAAAACCAGCTGGAGACACGGAGGGGGCACTGAGCCCTCCCTGCAGCAGGGCTGCCAGAATCCAAATTGCCTCTGCAAACCACATTTATTTTTAACCAGGGACTCCAAGGACCAGCCACGAGCTGTTCTCCAGGGAAGCCTCAGGTGGGGAAAAAAGGGAACAGGCTGTTACATTCACCCCCTGGCAAAAATTGAAAAGTTGAGCAACGGGAAGCAGCTTCCATTGGAAGATGAGGATTTGCTCTAATGCAAAGGCTGTGCTCATTTCTCTTCCTTGTTTTCTACCACTGAAAAATGCCAGAGGGCAAATGGCAGCCAAGAGCGCCTTCCTTTATTGTACCCAGACAAAGAGGTTTTGATTTATCATCAAAAAAAGTCAAAATAACCTCGGATACCAGCTCATACCAAATGGCTGGGAAGGGAGGGAATGTTTCCAGCTCCAAGGACAAATCTTGTATGTTTGCTCAAAACAAAGGCAGATTGGGGATAAACCAAAGGCTTTGGAGGCGGGAATAAAGAGGGTTTGTATTGGTTTGTTCTGCTCAAACTCCTGGGAAGCCACATGTGTAACATCTTGTTGGGAAAATCTTCCATTCCTGAGGATCAAAGCTCAAGCACAGGCTGGAGTTATCCAAAAAAATCCTTGCTGTGCATCACCTGGGCTTAGGCAACACCTCAGCCCAGAGCAAAGGCACAATACTGATGTCCCCCAAATGATTCCCCGTGAGTCCAAGTTAGTCCCAGCATTTTTTTAAACTCTTGAAAACATGGAGAGAAAATATTTATTTTCCTAGGAAATACAACAGAACAAATTGAATGTTCCCAAGCCATGTGGGTAATGCCAGTGCCTTAAGTTCTCCTCTTCTCTCCATTTCATTTGTTATTTTCAAAGTTTTGGTTGCCCTTCCCACTTCTCCTGATCTGTTTAAAGCCCAACTTCAGCATTTTCTAGTTCAGCGTGTTTTAAGTGCCAACTTAAAGAAATATTTTTCATTGCTGGATCTCCTGAAATCCACAAATACTTGATGGTGTCTTGATAGATCTCTTGATGGAGTTCAGGATGCAATTCTCAGGAGGAACTTCATCATGGAAAGCATTCTTAGAGATTGGAATGGGCTGCCCAGGGAGGTGGTGGAGTCTCCATCCCCAGAGGTGTTTAATTAATGACTGCATGTGGCACTCACTCTCTTGTTGACAAGGAGGTGATAGATTAGACTCAGTGATCCCAGGGGTCTTTTCCAACCTTAATAATTCCATGATTCTATGATTTCATGATGAAATAATCACTCTGAGGAGAAGAGAGACTTAAGGAGAATGGCAGAGAGCTGCCATCTTTGGAGGGCTGTTCTGAAAATCTCCCTGTGATTTTTTTTCCCCTCTCTTCTGTCATTTTCCTGAAAAGTTCTCATCCTCCACTCTTTATCCTGGAATTTTTGCTCTGCCTTTGCATCCTTGGTCAGCAGGGAGCCATGGCCTTTCAAGCCATGCCACATCAATCATTTGAGGCATTGAGGTGCAGGGCCAAAAACCAAATTCCTCTGGGGAAAAAATAAAAAATCTACTTCCTTCTCCTTTGAGCTGTGGGAGAAGCTGGTACAGCATTTCAAAATTCAGATGTGGTGTGCCCAGGTTTGAATTGGATATTAGGAAAAAGTTCTTCATGGAAAGGGTTGTCAAGCAACATGGAACAAGATGCCCAGAGAAGTGAACTTGCTATCCCTGGAAGTGTTCAAAAAAAAGTGTGGATATGGCACTTGAGGACAACTTTTCCATCTTTTTCTATGTAACACAGGCAAATCCATGCAAAATGTGGGAGTTGGGAGGAATTTCAGCAGAACTGTGTCAGCTCAAGGACCTTATGAATGGATCAAGGGCATAAACTCCCAACCCAGCTCTCTTTGTCCTTTGCAGGTGTAACTTCAATAACATCAGAATTATGAAGCTGATGAACAAATCCATCATCTTCTCCCTCAAGTGTAGATGACAACTGTGGCTGCAACAAAGCCACATACTGAAGGACATTCAAGGAGCTGCTGCCGTGTTCCACATTTTCCAAACTTCAGTGCTGCCAGCAGTGGGAAGGGATTTGCATTGGTTTGATATCTTGAGAAAATAAGGACATTAATGGCGAAGGATTCACTGCCTCCAACTCAGTCCCAGAGGATCTGCCTTGTGCACAAACTCCTCTCTATAAATTCCTTTGTTTTTCTCACCTTGTAGTGGAAATTCCAGCTGTGCTCTCATTTAGGAAATGCTTTTCCTCTGAATTTCAAAAGGATGGAAAAAAAAAATAAATAGGAGAAGAATGAGCCCCACAGTCCCATCCCTGAAAAATCCAAGCAGCTTTGGAGTGAGGACATCTGCTGTGCAGGATAAACCATAAAAACAGTGCTGGGATTTGCAGAGAACATTGGGACCTTTCCACTGAACTGATCAGGGTTTAGTATTTGGTTTAATATTCCATTTAATATCATATATTCACACCCCCCCCATTTATTGATTTATTAATTATTTGCCTTCTTCTTTTTCACCAGAAGGGAAAGTGAGTTCAACAAGTGTTTGGGCAGCACTTCAACCTCAAGTTGGGATTCTTGGGCTCGTCTGTGCAGGGCCAGGAGTTGGACTTGATGATCCTTGTGGGTCCCTTCCAGCTATTATTCCATGAAATCCTGTTTGCACAAGTTGATCACCAAATATTTTAGGCCTATAAAGAGAGGAAAATACATAAAAATGATGAGTTATAGATAAAGCAGGGAAGTATTTAGTCCTTGAAGGGTTTGGTTCCTCAAAATCCTATCTTGATATCCCAACTACTGGAGTCAAAGATCATGGAATCATGGTTTGGGTTTGGATGGACCTTTAAGATCATCTCAAGGTCATTCCAACCCCTGCCCATGGGCAGGGACACCTTCTCTATCCCAGGTTTCTCCAAGCCCATCTGGCCTTGGACGTTTCTCTGGACAACCTGTGCCAGGGCCTCACCACCCTCAGGGAAGAATTCCTCTCTCCAATCCAATCTAAACCTGTTCCCTTTCAGTTTAAATGTAACCAGAGACCACCTGATCCTTCTCAAGTCTTGAACTACTTTGGGGTCTTAAAATCCAGAGTCTTGCTAACAGTATCAGAGAAGGGTTTTGGGGAGGTGTTATTTCAGGATATTGACAACACTCTTTTTTATCCAATGTCTTTTGATTCCCATTGGAAAGCTGCTTAATAAAAATGTGGCAGGAGTCTGTTGACTCACTTTGCACCTTTATGTGAAGATCATTGTCTGAGGGATCAGTGATGCAATGGAAGAAGGATGAGAGAAAAAAGAGAACACATTAAAAAAAAAAAAAAAGAAAAACAAAAAGAAGATAAAGAAGTGATGAATCTCTTATGAATTCCCCCAAGTTCCAGGCAGTCAATAATTTGACATGAGCTGTGCCTAGGGCAGGCTCGTATTTTCAGACAGGATATTAAGACATGCAAGGAGGAAAAAGAGAACCATAAGCGAGTTTTGCAGATCCCATTGGGTGTTGGGGAAGCCCCAAACACATTTTTGCCTCTCCTTCCCCTTTCCCTTTGACTCCCAGATCAGATTAACTCCTTCCTCATTTACACTGGGAATATTTGGGTGTGCTTTGCATTTGCTGCCATTCAAGAAATAAATCTGTCATCCAAACTCGGGAGGAAAGGTCCAAGGAAGACGCACAGCTGCAAAATTAATTTGCACAAGAGTCTGAGCAGCAAGAAAAGTTGCCTTGGAGCTGCTCATTAGCCAGGATGATGACAAAGGGAAAATAAAAAGAAGGTGAGTTTTAAGGCATCTTTCCAGCCAAGGCACTCAAACATCCATTTCCATCTGCCCAGGATGAACAACTTTGCATGAATTAGGCTCATGTGCACCATATGTCTCTTTATTTCCATCTTTATCCTCTTTGCAAAGCTGTTTGAAGAAAAGATGCAAATTTGGTGTTTTAGAGGTTCAGAAAGTTCAGTGCTGGGAACAAAAAAGCAACAAGCTCAAAAAACCCCTCAAAAAGCCTCCTGGAACAAAATAAAAATAAAACAACCCCTCTGCCTAATAACTCTCACTAAAGAATCTGCATAATTTTCTTCCACTTTTGTTATTTCTACTGGCAGGGCAATTGTTTCAGCAAGGCAAGAGATAATTAATTACCAATATTCACTTTAACTGAGTTTAAATAACAATTAGGGATGCATCAATTATCAGCAGACACAGGGATGTAAACCAGAAACCAAGGGCTGGGTAAACCAGGTCAGCGAGTCCTGAGTGTGCAGGCCCAAAGGCAGGAACAGCTGTTCCCAAGCTATAAAAGACAATGTTTGTCTGCTCCTTTCCTGGAGATTTCTCTTCTTCCCGGCTGGCTTTTGGCTCAGGGGCTGCAGACGACTGTTAGGAGGCAGCTTTGAAGCATCATCATCACTTCACTGGAAGTTAAATAGAGCACAAACGAGACCTGTGCAGTTTATTTCTTCACCCTGAACTTTTGAAGATAGGTCACACGTGGACCTTCTGTGAAGTAACAACTTTTGTTTGTGGTGAAATGGAGGAATCCACACAGGGAAGTGTCCTGGAATGAAAAAACCCACAGAGAAAAGTGTCCTGAGCATCTGCTTTGGGATAAAAAATAGAAAGGAAGTTGATGGAAAAGATCTGGACATGAAGTGTCCTTGGGGAGTTGAGATCTGATCCCTTACGAGTTTAAATGTGAGTTTTGTGCCATGAGAAGAAGCAGAGGTTTCCTAGCAAAATCCACAGGTAATATTTAGATTCTGCATTTTATTGCCTTATCTTCATGAAAACTTCTCTACTTAGCTTTGGTCTTGGCAGAATCATGGAATGGTTTGGGTTGGAAAAGACCTTAAAGATCATTTTGTTCCAACTCCCTGCCATGGACAGGGACACCTTCCACTGTCCCAGAATGTTCCAAGCCCCATCCAACCTGGCCTTGGACACTTCCAGGATTGGGGCAGCCTCAGCTTCTCTGGGCACCCTGTGCCCGATTTTCCTCCTGATATCCAGTCTAAATCCACTCTGTTAGTTTGAAGCCATTTCCCCTTGTCCTGTCAATCCACACTGCAGTAAATGGTCTCTCCAGGGCTGGACAGGAGATGCTGGACACGCCGGAATCTTGTTTGGACTCGGTTGTTTATTCTATCTTCTCTAAGCCAGTGTCTCATGAGGTGTGAGCTCTGTCTTACAAGGCAAGAAAATGGCTACTTCCAGCTTGTCTCAAGGACTTTTAAACAATAATCAAAACCAATTAAAACCAGAGACTTAAGTTATTTTTATTTATAATTCAATTAAGGATCACTCAATGTCCACAAGGTGGGCTTTCACTAACCAATTAGAAAAGGTCACCCAAACCTGAGAAGGAGGAAGAAGGGAGTGAAGAAGAAGGACTCAGACAACACCCAAATTTCTCCATATTATCTCATTTATATATATATATATATATATTACTATATTCTATATCCTAAAACCCCAAACCTTAAGTATTTCACCCTGTGACATCACACATCTCTGTACAACTACACACACACATTTCCAGTGCTATCACTCAGGTTTGGAAGCTGTTCCCATGGCCTGAGGTCAAAGGCAGTGCCCTCCTGAGGGCCATAACCTGTCAAAGCAGAAAGCCTGATATTTTCAACATCCAGGGTTCCAACATCTCCTCACCTTTGTTGTCAGCTCCCTTCAGGTACCAGAAGGAATTTGGAAAAGGTGAGCCTCATTTCTTGGTTCTGAATCTAAAAGTTTGCATTCAGATGGGCTGACTTGACTCATCTTGGTCCAGTTTCCCCCAAAATTCCAATCTCTCCGTGGAATCCCTCTGCCCTACTCAGAGGCGATCATCACCTTTCAGAAAAGCTGTCAGCAGTGATTTTATTCCTCTTCCCAAATCACTGACAATGATGCTGAAAACTTCTTGCAGAACCTGCATCAGCAGTGATTTTTCATTGACAAGTTCTTCCTGAGATCTATTTGACCACCTTTTAATTGATTTGATATTCATGTTTTTCTCTCTTTTTTTTTCCTTTTAATATGACTGTTGGAAATGAATCAAACCCCGCAGAAAAGTCTCACACTGAGGCTGTTCCCAGCATCACCAATCTTTTATCTCCTCAGAAACATAATCAGACTGGCTTGACAAGGCTTCCTTCTATAATCACCTTGACTGACTTTAACTGTGTTTGGGCCCTCTGGTTTTTTATTGATTGCATCATTTACCTTCTTTTTACCCTCCATTATTTTGGGTAGAATTGATGCTCAGGCTTTCAAAACTGATAATTGCCATCACCAGCTAATTGCCATCACCAGCTGATAATTGCCATCACCAGCTGATAATTGCCATCTCATTTCTCCTGTCCCACCTGACATCAGTTTGAGACTTTTGTGGATCTTCTTGCCTGAACTGTGGCATTCTGATGAACTTCATTTATATATTTAATAGGTTATGGAACAAAATGGTCCTTGAGGTCCCTCCCAACCCCAGCCATTCCACATTCCCATGATTTAGCAACTGAATGAAGTGAGGCCCTTCCTCTGCTTCCTGTCTCCATGAGGAATGTGATCCTGGAAAGCCAAATCCTGAGTGAACAGCAGGGAGTGCTGAGTTCCTGCCTAGAAATTTCACCTCATTCCATGAAAGGTGATATTTAGCTGCCTCAAGTTGGGGTTTTTTTTGGTTTTTTTTTTTTTGGTTTTTTTTTTTTTTGTTTTGTTTTGTTTTGGCTTTTTTTTTTTTTTTCTTATATACAAGAAAAAATCTTCTTTTGGGATTCCCTGCTCAATTCTTCTCCCAGGATAAAGCTGGGATATCTGTATTTGACTGTCCTTAACTGGTGGGAGTTCACAAAATCCTATTTATGGGCACTCTTCGACATAACTGGAGCTGTGCTTTGCCCAGTGGAGGATGGATGAAAATTTTTGATGACCTTTAAGATCCTTTCCAACCCATTCCATGTTTCTCTGCTAAACTGCTGCAGTTTAACGTCCCTGGAGTGCAGCAGGATGTGAGAGAGCTCAGATCAGCTGCTGGAATTTCTGCAGGGGCTTGTTAACAGCACAGCTGGCCCGTGACAGTGAAAGGGCCACCCCAGGACATGCTCAATGAATTATCTCCTATTTCATTCTAAAGGAAAGATTTTTTTTATCTCCAGGGCACTGGAGATGAGGTTTGATGTCAGGAGTGGCAGGACCCTTCAACAGGGAGCTGCCCAGAGATCAGTAATTCCAGAAATCTGCAGTCCTGGGCGCTCAGCCTGCCATAAGCAGCTTGGTGGGGGGTTATTTGAAATTGTTTTATTTTGATTCATATGTTTAACCACTCACTCAATTCATTACAAAGCATCACTCGTGGCTGGCTGCATTTCCAGACTGGTTTCCCAGGGAAATGGAATCCATGGGACACACCTTGGGAGGTGTTTGTCTCATCCCTTGCACCTGTTTGTCCTCTTCACTTACACAGAACAGGAAATGGCCAAAGAAGCTGCAGCTGCACCATCCCTGGAATTGTTCAAGGCCAGGCTGGACAGGAACAACCTGGGATAGTGGAAGGTCTCCCTGCCTGTGGCTGAGGGGTGGAATGAGACGATTTTTAAGGTCTTTCCCAACAAACACCATTCTGAGATTTTGTGAAAAGGAGTTTGAAGATTTTAATGTGTGAGTTGCCTGGTGAAACATCTGGGAACTCTGCTCTTGTCTGCACTGCAGGGAGGCAGAGCAGGCTGCCATGGGATGGAGGTGGAGGGAGCACAGAAAGAAAGGAAGAGCTGGCTAGACAGAAAAAGTCACAGGGAGATAGATTTGGGCGAATTTTGGATCATAGTGGACTGGGGGAGTTGTGGAATGGCCTTGGAGAACTAAACCCCTGAGCTCTGGTAGCCGAGCTGTAGCTCTGGGGGTTTGGAAGGATGGGCAGTGAGCCTCATGACACCAACAACAACTTGCCCAACTCCCCTCTGGATCCTCATCCCTGATTTTCCACAGTCATTAACACCAGTCCACATCCAGCATCTGCTTTTGGGCACAGGATCTGATGTCCCTACAACACTTTTCCAGGTGCAGTGCACTTCTGGCAGCTGATATTTTCCAGGCAGGTGAAATTCCCCATTTTTTTGCCTTTTCCAGCAGTGCAAGCTGTTCAAACTGGGATCAGGTATTAGGAACGGTCTCAAGAGGGAGTAAAGGTGGGGACACTCCCTCCCTCCCCTCTGCTGCATCCATCACACACAAATTCATGCACAAACAGCCTGTGCTGCTCTTTGCACACCTGCAGCATGCCCAGACATGGATAAAAACCTGTTTTCTGCACAACCTCACCATTTACTGTTACACCAGTGTGCTGCTCACAGCAGAAATGGAGATATCAGAGCCTTGTGCCTCCCCCTCACAGCCTGGAAAAATTCATCCTGGCTCCCTGCATTCGCACACACACACATTCCATGCTTCCAGCAAGCTCAGAGCTTCTTGCACGCTGAAAAATCACTGTTCCCTCAAAATAGCCACACTTTTCCTTAAACCCACTCACTCTGGACTTGCACACCACTAACAGAGGTCTCTGAACACTCTGTTTTCTATGGATGAGTGTGAATGTTCACATTTAATATAAAATTTATTATGAAATCATAGAATCACAGAATGGTTTGGGTCAGAAGGGACCTGAAAGTTCATTTTGTTCCACCCGCCCTGCCATGGTCACATTTACAAGTCCCCATGGCCTTGAACACCTTGAAGGATGGAGCATCCCTAGAATACCTAAAATAGACCCAAAATGCAATTTAAATATAGATACTACACTAATTTTTGAAGAAGCATTAAGTATTTCCACAAACCTTGCCTGGTTTTAAGTTCAGCAGACAAAGAAAACACAGGCAGATCCCCCAAAATACACTCTCCAGGCATCTGCACACAACAGTTCCTGTGTGGGTGGGTATGTGAGGAGAAAATCAATTTTCTGGAGGTTTCCTGTGGTGCCTGTCACCCCCTCAGCTTAATTAAACACGAAAAATCTGTGCTCCACCTCCCATCCATCAGCCTAGAGATGCAGTCATCAAGCTGGCACTCCCCAGACCTCCATCCTGTGGGTCAGGAGGGGCTGGAGGGATAAATTGCTCCATGGTGACACCCTGATTTGGACACACAGGTGGTCTCCATGCATCCAGCTGAACAATATTCCCTGCTCATCTCCGCATCTTTAAAATTTCCTTTGTTTATTCCTTTCCTTTTCCTTAAAAATAAATTTCCTTTATTTTGGGAATTGCACTTGCTCCTTTCTGTGTTTCTTAAACTGGCTGGTTTTTTTTCCGCTCTCACATCTCATGTCCAGACGTGGGTTGTTGTCTTCTGACTCCTCCTGGTTCCCAGCATCCCAAACACACCGTAATGCCAGGGATGTCAGGAAGTCTGGAAAGGTCGGACAACCGCGCTGTTCCCATCAATTTTCTTGCTTCTGAGGCTCAAAAGCAGCACCAACAAAAGACCTTTTCAAGTGCTGCTGTAAGAAAAACCTGCAAAGCTTCCAAAGCAGGGGAGGGACGGGGCAGCTCAGCAGGCACTGAGGGAGAAAAGGGTCATCCAGGGGCGAAGTGCTGTGATCCAGGAGAGATGAACACCTCTCCTGGCTGGAAATCGATTTCTGTGCTTGGGCTCAAATGTCTGGAGGAGCTCTGAGGGCAGCTCGGGGCTCTTCACTCCCCCAAGGCCTGGGCTGTGGTGAATGTGACCATGGCCATGTGGGGACAGCTCAATGTCCCTCTTTTGGTGGGATTTGCTCTCTACAGGCAGGTAAAAGTTTTCCTTGTCTGCCTTGGGGATGAGCGAGACATTGCTCCATCCACAGGAGCAATCCCTCCTCACCTGGGATATAAAATGGCTTTTCCCATCTGCTGGTTTGCTGGACCAGAAGCCCCTGAAATCAGAGGGGGGCAGGCCAGGTGTGTGTGAGGGCACAAGGTGACATTATTTTGTCAGTGGCAGGGCAGAGTGTGAGGCTTTTGTCCCTGAATTCCAGCGTGTTACAAAGGAATGAGCCTTTCAATGGGTAGCAAGTCAAGAACATAGATCAAAAGCATGTGAGTCAGCACACTTGGAGATAAAAGCTCATTTCAAGCCTCCTTTTCATCTTCCAGGGGAGGATTGGACAGGACAGGACCACCACTGACCAAGTGTCTGTCCCTTCTCCCAAGTAACAAGTGAGGGGACAAAAGGAAACAAAAGGCCTCAGGTTGCCTCAGGGGAGATTTGGAATGGAAATCAAGAAAAACTTCTTTCCCAAGAAGGTTGTCAGGCACTGGAATAGGCTGCCCAGGGAAGTGGCTGAATCACCACCCCAGAGGGATTTTACAGACAGGGAGATGTGAAACTTGGGGATGTGACTGAGTGGTGGTGGCCTTGTCTGTGCTGGGGCAACTGTTGGATTTGATGATCACAGAGGGATTTTCCAACCTAAATGTTGCTATGATTTGGAAAAATTCTTCACCAAAATGGTTGTCTGAACCCTGTAACAGGCTGTCTAGGGAAGTGGCTGAGCCACCACCCAGAGGGATTCAAAAGATGTGTGGCAGTGACACCTGGGGATCTGGTTTTGTGGTAGTCGAAATTTATTTGTGCTGTGCTGGGTTAATGGTCCTTCTTTTGCTGACCTCCAAAGCTGGCTTGGGGTGAGTTGACCTCCTGGCCACCTCCTCTGCTGCCAAATTTCTCTCTGTTCTCACCCTGAATGTCACCAAGTGGTGACAATCACCACTCATTGGTGCTCAGCCGATTCAGCAGAGTCTGGATTCCAGGAGAAGGAGGCAGGGATGGGTTCATCTCCCCTGGACAACCCCAAAAGAAGAAAAGTGCAGGATTTGTAGCAAAATGGATCATCCCAGAGCAAAGGAAGAGCCAAACAAGCAGGAGCAGCCTGAGGCCAGAATGTGCCATCAGATGTAAGAACAATGCAGCAGGGAAGGAGAGAGGAGGGCAGTGAAGGATCAGAGTCATTTTTGGAGAGATAGGGAAAAGCAAGAGAAGGGTTTTAAAGAAAGCTTATCTTGTTCCTGCCTGTTCTCCCACTGCCTTCGGGATTATGCAAATGAATCATTCAAGTAGATTTCCCTGGTAATTAAAAACTCTGCTCTTTTTAATTAAACTTTCCCTCCAGAGTGAGGGGTTTTTTTGTTTTTAGTTCCCCCTTGAGAAACTAATCTTTATAAGACTTCCCTCTTCTCTTTTCCTCTTCTCTTTCTTTCCCTTCTCCCTCAAAATTGTCAAGGCCTGTCACAGAGTGATCTGAGCACTGAGTTAAATGAGAATTTGCTGGAAAAAGCAACAGGAGAAAACTTTGAATCTGGGTTGAGGCAGCAAGTGGGAGTCGGACTTTGGAGCGTGGGAATGGCTTTAAGGGCTTGTGCACAGAAGCAGAAAGAAAATATCAGAGGAAATCCAAAGAAAGGTAGGATGGAAAAAAAAATAAAATTACAAGTTTGAGTGCTTCCAGCTCCTGAGATTTAGCTGGTAGGAGGTCTGCAAGGAGATATAATTAGTGGGAAAGCTGTAATGAACTCGTGCTGGAATATTTAACTGCGGGTCATGGGAAATCGGCAGGGTTAAACCAGATGAACAATTACTCCACAATTTCACTTCAGAGAGATTTTTCTGCATTTCCAGCAGCTGACAGTATCATAGAATTGTGGAATATCTTGAGCTGGAAGGGACCCACAAGGATCATCAAAGCCCAATTCCTTCCCTGCACAAGGGATCCCAAGAATTCTACCAAGGACACAAAGTCTGCATCCAACAGGCTCAAATTCAATGCTGGATTCATGTTCTCCTCTATCAATTGTCCTAGGATGTGGTGTTTCAATGCAGGACATGGGTGCCAGTGCTGCCACCACCACGTCCCAACCCTCTGAGGAACTTTTTCTGCTTTTCTTCACTGGACCAGACCCTTTGGAAACTGGAAGGCTGTGAAAAGAAAATAAAACAAGGAAAGCAAAGAAAAATCACTGGGCTCCGAGTGACCTGGTCTAATGGAAAGCTGGCCCATGGTAGGAGCTTGGAATGAGGTGATCTTTAAAGGTCCCTTGCAACCCAAACTATTCTGGGATTATGGGGTTTGCCACCAGGAGTCATCTGAGCTTTCATTTCCCATGAGGATCTGGTGAATTATGCAAGGCTGATTTAACTTGTCAAGACCCTGATCCTATGAAGAAACTTTACTTTGTCAGCCTCTGATTTGGGAGTTTGGAGCCAGGTTTTGCTCCTTGTGCCCCTGAGAGCACCTTGGATTTCAGGGGAGAGGGTGATGAGCAGAGTCATCTAATTTGGGTGTTCTCAATTGAGTACAGTCAGTGAAGAGGAATCCAGTGGTGGTCAGGGATTGGTGGATCTCACCCCAAATAAGATTCCTGCTGTTGGTGCCAGAGAATCATGGAATGGTTTGGATTGGAAGGGACCTTTAAAGACTACCCAGTTCCAATCCCTTTCCACAGGCAGGGACACCTTTCACTATCCCAGGCTGCTCCAAGCCCTGTCCGTCCTGGCCTTGGACACTTCCAGGGAAGGGGCAGCCACAGCTTCTCTGGGCATGTCTTGGGCTGCAATGCAGGATGTAACCAAAGTGTCTATTCTGTTACCAGCTGTTAAACCAGGTGGGGCAGGGTTCTTTATCCCTTCCAGAGCCCACCCTCCCTCCAGGGGATATCTGCTGTTCAGGGGCCATCCAGGCTCACTGCAGGGCTGATACAATTACATCATCCCACTGGGAGATGCTCCACTCAGGGGGAGGAGCCAGGCATTCCCACCTGGATAAAACCTGAGATTCAGAACACCAGAGCAGCCTGTTTGCACTGGATTCCCAGAGGAAAACTGGACCCATCTCACCACCACTGGACCCTCAGAGGGAAACTCACCCATCTACAGGATCATTTCTCCGACAAAATCACATCTGTCCCCCCAGGAGGACTTGATTGGACTGCTCCCAACACCCTGACCAACAGGGTGTCAGGTTGTATTCTGACTCTGTCAGTGTTTTCTTTTTTGTTATTTATTTGGGGTTTTTTACTACATTTTAATTTTAATTATCCTAGTACAGAGCTGTCATTCCTATTCCCATATCCTTGCCTGAGAGCCCCTTAATTTCAAAGCTATAATAATTCAGAGGAAGGGGTTTATGTTCTCCATTCCAAGGGAGGCTCCTGCCTTCCTTAGCAGACACTTGTCTGTCGTAGTTGGACACGAAAGGAAGAGATTGACTCCAAGTAGAAAAATGAATCAGAAGGCTTTTTATTTTCCACACAGCCCATTTTTATAACGTGCTGTGCTAAAGAACCGCATAATTGATTAAAAAAGACATCACCTCTTCATTGGTTAAATAACAGAAACAACATCTGTGAGAGAATTATTATGAGAAACCTAGAAGTGTTTATGAAAGAGAAGACTTATTTGCTTTTCACTGTCCTTGAGAGGATTTTTTTTCTCTCACAAAAGAATCAGCCACTAACTGGGCTGAAAATTTCACAAACTCAGAAAATCAGACCCACACCTGTCTTTCAAACCAGGACAAGGAAACCTGGCCCAAGGTCTTCCCACAGTCACAGGGAAGAATTTCTTCTTGAAAGCCCCTCTGAACCTCCCCTCTCCCAAGAAACTGGCCCAGAATGCTTCATCTTGTGAAGCATTGGTGATTGTCTCCATGGCTGCAAAAAACACCCAGGGATTTGGGACAGTGCCCTGCTGCCTAAACCTCTGCTGCCACAGCTCAGGTTGGTGTAAAATCCCTCTCCACACAAATTCCTGAAGCCCAGGTGATCCCCATGAGTCTCTGCACCCCTCGTGGGCAGCACATGGAGTGGGATGAGGTCCTGGGTGGGTGATAACTCAACACATGACCCTGAACAAGGCAAGACCTCCTTGAAAATGTCCTGAGCTCTGCTCTGAGCTTGGAAATTGCAGCCTCTCTCCAGTGCTGAGAGAAGATCTATGGACCACCATCCTCTGTTGAGTATCCCCTCAGGAAAATACAGCATTCCCATTTACCACCTCTTTAAATCTGCATCCTCTCCCCACCATAGGGAGGTAATTTTAGCCTTGATGCTTTATCTTCACAACACAAAGGCTCCTGTTTTTCAGTGCTACACTTTTTTTTTTTTTTTTAATTTCCTTTTTTGTAAGGAATTCGCTGGTTTAATTTAATTTTGTTTTTTCAAGCAATGCCTTAAGCAGGCAGATGATGCAGATCAGGGAATGTCTAAGTGTACACAGACATGATGGGAAGTGGCAGACAAAGACCAGTGGAGATCTGTGCTCCATGAATTAAAACGTCTTTTCAGGATCAATCATAAAATCATAGACTGGTTTAGGATGAAAGGGACCTTAAAGATCATCTTGTCCCCACCCCCAGCCATGGGCAGAGACATCTGCTAGACCAGGCTGCTCAGAGCCCCATCCAGTCTGGATTATCAAATACTTTCCAAAAGTTTGGAGCTGTCAAGAGTAAGAAAGCAAGAGGAAGAGGTGGGAGGTTAGAGTGAGCTCATATTTTTAGTGTGTTGCAGAAAATCTTCAGCAGACTTTAGCAAGAAGTGAAATTCTGCTCCAGTCAAAGTCAAACAACAGAAAGAACACCATTTTCAGCAACAAATGTCAGGTACTGAAAAATTTCTTTACAGTGTTGAAAAGGACAAAATGTTTCAGTCCTTTATCTGAAATTGCCTGTTTGGAATTTATCCCATTCTTTTATCTGAAAAATTTATTTTAAGAACCTAAAAAAAAAAATAAAAAGCCATAGAAATAAACCTCAAAAAGCAAAACACTGTGTACTGATGTCATTGAAACAATCCTTTGCTTTCAGCTAAAGATTTCTGTTCTGGTGCCTTTGTTCAAAGTTTTCAGCATTTCAGGGGCTGTTCAATTCCAAAATGGAAAACCCAGTGAGTTCTGTAATTCCCAGTAATCAGAATGTTTGGTCCACTTTTAACTAAATCACGTCCAAGATGCCGTTTCTGTTCCTATCCACATCATGGCTCATTTCTTCTGAACAAGTTTTCCTTGGGATTAATTAGAGGGTGATTATATTAAAAAAAAAAAAAAAAAAAAAAAAGAGTGACATTTTACATAGGCAGACAGTGACAGGACAAGATGAATAGTTTTTTTAAAAAAGAGGAAGAAGTTATATGGGAAATTGGGTGAAAATTTCTTCCTGTGAGGGTGGTGAGGCCCTGGCATGGAATTCCCAGAGAAGCTGTGGCTGCCCCATCCCTGGAAGTGTCCAAGGCCGGGTTTGGTGGGGCTTGGAGCCACCTGGGATAGTGGAAAGTGTCCTTGCCCATGGCAGGGGGTGGAACTGGATGATTTTTAGGTCCCTTCCAACCCAAACCCATCCAGAATTCTTTCTCTCCTGATCTCATGTCACCTCCCTGAGCCCAGATCTCAAGAAAAAATAATTCCTTTTTTTTTTTTTTTTTTTTTTTCCTGCTCTTCTGGCCTCTCTTGATTAACTCTTGTACACGATGTTCTCTGAGAGGTGCCTGCTACTTTCATGAGAAATGAACTGGAATAATTTATTGATTTGCATTCAGGCATTGCAGTGGAGATGGGAGAGGCTGACAAATGGGTTCACACCAGCTGCTTAAATCTAGCATGGGAAAAGGAAAAAACCCAGGAAAGGTTATTTTGCCATGGGATCGGGGGGATGAGATCTGAGAGAGGAATCTCCTTTAAAAAGAGTGAAACCCCCTGTTCAAATGTGACAGTAAATAACAAAATCATTTATTCTGTGTGCAAAAAAGGTGGAAAGGTTTTCCCCTCTTTGCCAAGAAGAAGTCCTGGGTTTCCCTGCGAGAGCCACTGACCCTTAGGAAGGGGGAAACTTCACCATGTCCTCTTGAACAAGGTCACTGCCTGGTTCTGAAGGTCGTGGCTGCCAGGGTTGCTGATGGCAGGAAAGCCAGAGCTGATTAATTTGGGAGATTTTTCACTTGCAAACCCATAATGCAGCCTTTCTATCCCATGAATGATTTAGGATTCTCAGATTTTAATTTGGTTCTTTTCTTTCTTCCCAGTTTAAAGATTCAGGACCGGTGGCAGAGACAAATAATCAGCTGACTAATCTCACAGAAATCTAAAGATTTTCTCTTTCACTTGTGACAAAATTACTGCAGACTGTAAGTGAGCCAGAACCCGAAGTCTGGCAAGGCACTGACTTGGAAACTCAGGAAAAAAAGTAATTTCAGGTGTGATCTCCAGGGTTTGGGTCCCAGAGGAGAACTCTGAGTGGAGAGGACAAAGAATCAGCCTGATGTAAATTTGGCAAAAGAAGATTCTCAGGGGGCTGAAGCCTGTGGGGACAGGCTGGGAGAGCTGGGAATGTCCAACCTGGAGAAGAGAAGGCTCCAGGGAGAACCTCAGAGCCTCTTCCAGTGTCTAAAGAGGCTCCAAGTGAACTGGAGAGGGACTTTGGACAAGGAATGGAGAGGCAGGGCAAGGGGGAACGGTGTCCCACTGCCAGAGGCATGGATAGATGGGATATTGGGAAAAAAAATTCTTCCTTGAGAGGGTGGTAAGGCCCTGGCAGAGTTTTCCCAAAAACGCTGTGGCTGCCCCATCCCTGGAAGTGTTCCAGGCCAGGTTGGACAGGGCTTGGAGCAATCTGGGATACTGGAAGATGTCCCTGCCCATGGCACGGGGTGGAATGAGATGACCTTTGAGATCCCTTCCAATCAAACAATTCCATGATTCCGTGATTTCCCGATCTATCCATTGCCCACAGCTTGTGGGCACTCAAATGTCTGTCTTGCACCTTTGACTTCCTGGGATAAATGATGTCTGGTGCTCCTCTGCTGCTTTCCAACAACTCCAACCCCAGGATTCCCACTGGCACAATTCAAATTATAAATATAATTCTAGGATGGTTTTTATGTTATTCTGCTGAATTTTTGTCATCTTTAATTTCATGTGCTTACCCTTAGTTACATAAATAAAGCTATTTTTTCCCACAGAAATGCCATGTATTTCTATTAATGATTTTTTCTGCTTCCTCTTGGGGAGAATCAAACAGATGGGATTTATTTTTTGGGCATTAAAACGTTATCAAATTTTCATAACAAATAATTGCTTCGTATTTAAACAGTGTAGGAGCAACAAGCAGGTACTGGGGAGTTCCATCCTCCAAGCACAACAGTGGGACATTAAGTCCTCATCATCTTGCAAGGTCACATTACAGACACACATTACTTAAATTAGTGGGTCCTGAGGGTACTTTTAAGATGCTGGGCTGGTGGCATTTGAGCCTGGAAAACGAATGTAAGAGGAGGACAAGAAGTGCTTCTCTATTCCCTGCTAAATAATGACACTTCATTTTTCTTTTCTAAAAGCCTCTTCTAGGAATCAATTATCTCGATCTCCCTGTTAGGAACTTCTACGAGGTGGCAAAAAACTGTGACTGCAAAGTCCAGCTTCTCCCAGGGACCGAGTAAAGGTGAAAGCTGAGAACGTGCCCCTGGCAGTGACTGGGATCAGACACTGAGGGAACATCCCCGGTTGTGAAGGACTTTGCGGGAGGGAGGGACGAGCACTCAAGTCTTTTGTCTCTCACAAGGAAATGTGTTGCAATGGAAATAAAACTTTGTCACTTTTGCCAAGACATCTCCTCCTTTCTCCTCCTTTCTCCTCCTTTCTCCTCCTTTCTCCTCCTTTCTCCTCCTTTCTCCTCCTTTCTCCTCCTTTCTCCTCCTTTCTCCTCCTTTCTCCTCCTTTCTCCTCCTTTCTCCTCCTTTCTCCTC
>VZUI01051387.1:0-59761 GCA_013401135.1 Cettia cetti
AATGGGGAAAAATTCCACAAACAAAAAAAAAAAAACCCAAATTCAACCCCCAACAATGCTGAAGTCAATAATGTAGATTTTATTTAACAGTAAATGAGAGAAAAGAGAAATAAGAAAGAGGCAGAGGGTAAGAGAGACAGAGAGAGAGAGAGTGTAAGTTTTAATAGAAGATAGTCACCACCACTGCATGGATCCTGAAATGTCCTGCAGATTCTTCTTCCCCTTGCTCTTCTCAGTGTTGGAGGTCCTGGAGTCATTCTTCTGGAGATATCACCTTTATACAGTCCAAGTTTTGGGTATCCATAGCGCATAGATGCCTTTACCATAACTTGTGATGCCATGTGTATGAGCAGTTGTTTCCTTTCTGACAGATTTTCACCATGGGAATATTTGTTTGGATGCATCAACTAGGAGGATATCCAGATCCATCTCACCAGACCTGGAATTAGCACCTTTCTGTCACAAGTTTCTCCCTTTTGTGCTTTCCTCAAGTTACCACTTCAGTGATTTAGCTTATGTTGAGTTCCATCTGTGGCCTTGACAGTGTTTTGAGATAGGCAAGTGCATTCCTTAAGTCCTTATACCTTTACTGTCTTAAAGTTGAAGTAGTTAATAAAAATTTTCATTTGTGAAACACACTTTAAAATGGGCTGCAGATGAGAGAAAAAATAAACAGTCTTACAGGGTCACAGGATAGCAAACAAAACCCGAGCAAATAAACCAAAACTCCAGAAGTCTAAAAACCTTATGTGAAAGGAAAATATTTTATTTAGGGATTGCAATGGTAAAACAAAATAGACTAGATGGAACACATGGATTGTAATAAATTTAGCAAGGTTACGGCTTGGTACAACCACATAAGGTCATCAATGCTGTCTCCTAAAAAAGTCTTAGGAATTACTGTGTCCTCTGTGAATGATTACTCTTACAAACAGTTCTTGGGTACTCAGTTTTTTGTGCAAAAATAGGTTAGCTGTCTAAACTATCTAACCAGGTTGCAAGTTGAGCTGTGCCAATTCATCTTAAGGAGAGTAAATGTTTCTTTATATAAATGTAGCCATAAAGTATAGTACTAAACCACTTGGCTGATAAAAAAAAAAAAAAAAAAAAAAAATTCTTCTGTCAAATAAGGCATATATTTTAAAGAGTCACAGTTGGGCTGAACAGATTTTCTTCCTACAATGGTAAACAGCATCTCCACAGTTTTTGAATGTTGCCTGTCTTTGATTCCAAAGTGCATACACTTTCCTTTTCCACCTAAGTTCTGGGTGAATATTCCTGTTTTGACAAGACAAACTTCTACATTGTTTACTTGAGTTCTGAAACTTTGAAGTTACACTCTTTCCTTTGTAGCTCAGCTTGAATTTAAAGCTAAAGATTACTGTCCTAGGGTATTACATATTCTAATATTTGAAGAACTGTTGTAAAATAAAGAGGAATGAATTTATATACCCTCTGGTAGAAGGGAACTTTTGGTCCAAATTTTATATACCTAGGAACAGTTTTGACAAGCAGGGGAAAAATGTGTATTAGACCTTATTTGCAAGTGTTCTGAAATCTAAAACCCTAGCTGACTGTATAATCAGATGTGACTCATAGAATATACACACAGTCAGATATTCCCCCAGGCCATTTTTATTTGGTTCCTCACTAAATGTGTACAAGCATTTAAACTTTCCACTGAAATGTCTCATTTTCCTATTCAATGACTAGAAAAATCCTCACATTCCAAATTGTCCTCAGGAGGCCTTCAGAAGTCCCTAACAATATGTGCTGCCAATACAATCAGTGCGCATATTTTGTAGGGACAGGAACATATAAATTAGGTGACTAATTTAGTAACCTAGTTATAAGTTGCACAGTGTTAAAGAGCTTTTATTTCAGCATAATGATCAAGATGATATATAAAAGGTTAAAATAAGAGATTTTTCACTCTAATATTTTAATAAAGAAACACTCTAAAAGGAATTGTTAGAGTGATGTAGCTCCCTTTCCTGGTGTCATGGTTTAGGAATGGTATTCTCCAATTTAATACTCCTACTAAAACCACGTCACCACTCACTTTCTCTCCTGCTCTAATTGGAAGCACAAAAGGCAAAGATCATAGGTTGAGATAAGAACAATTTTCTGGAAACAACAATGAGATAAGAAAACAATCAGTAACAACAATAGTATTAATAACAAAAGGTATAGGACAAATAAACACTTTGAACAGAAATGAATCCAACAATAAACAGTAAGGGACCAATCCACCTACCAAGTTTCTCCACCACAAGGAACACCCTTCTCCTTAGAAGGTAGCATCTTCCCCCAAGCCCAGCAATGATGTGATGTGTTGAATAATATCTGGGGCCTAGGTACAACCTCTTCACCACTGCCCCTCTCAGCTACTGCAAAAAAATTAACCCTGTCCTGGCCAAAACCCAGACAGTTGCATTTTTTGAACCAAAAATTCTTTCATTAGTATGTATCTCAACTTCTCCTGAAAGGTGTAAAAGTAGTTGGTGTCCAGAAGCCATTTTTGATGTTATTAGCTGATATTAATTTTTCATTAAATTGATCATTTGCTCCTCCTAGAAAGCAAGATGCATATTCTTGTATTTCATGAAACCATCTAATCTTAAACTAACAGATAAGATTAATGAGAAATGAAAGTACAAACCAGTTCCTAAGAGATTTTTGTAATTTCATAGAATAATTTAGATAATTATTAAGTTGTTGGTTTACATAAATGTCCATTTATGTACATTTACAAGCAATCTGTTCTCAGGATGTTACCCTCTAAATTAAATAGGACCTGACTTGCTGTGTTCAGCAGGTCAGATAAGAGGTTCATATAAAGTTTAACTAAGGAAACTTCTAGGATCAAAAAAATCACTCCAATTCATGCAATACTGATCTTTTGTTAGGCAGATAGGTTAACACGGATTAACAGTAGAGCCTTTAAAAATTTTGAAAATGCTTCAGAAGTAGTAGTTGGTTTTACCTAAGGATTAAGTCTGATACTTCAGGATTAGCTTCTGAATCAATTAATTTTTTCTTTCAGATGCATTATATTATATTTGTTTCCCTGTAATCTAAAAAATCTTTGAGTTTCAAGATAATAAATGTTCCTATCAAATTTAGAGGCTAAAAGGCTAGTCACCATTTGTAATGGCTTTTAGGACAACTTTAAATACTCAAAATCTCTTAGGCACACTCTACCCTTTAAACAAACTGTCAATCAAACAGTCAAATTTAAGCTACAGAAGATATATATTCCATATAAGAAGGCAGAATATGTTTAATACATGGAAAAAAAAGGGTAGAGATTCTCTAAAAAACCCTCATAACCCCATATTTTTGTAATATTACCTCTGAAACATAAATCTTTTTATTATGTTGTGACAATACCGTGATTATACTGGTAATAATCATACTTTGTCTTGCTATACAATCACAGAAACACTTAGGCAGGAAAACACCTTTAAGATCATCTAATTCAACCCTTAATCTAGCACTGATATCTCCAACACTAAAGCATCTCTCTAAGTGCCATATCTACATACCTGTTAAATACTTCCAGGGAGTTGAGCATACTCAACTTCTTCCCTGGGCAGCCTGTTTCAATGCTTAACAATCCTTTCCACGTAGAACTTTTTCCTGAATCTCTGGTATAACTTGAGACTGTTTCCTCTTGTCTTATTACTAGTTACCTGGGAGAAGTGACCAACCCTTTTTTCTCTAAAGCCACCTTTCAGGTAATTATAAAGAGAAACCTGTTCTACCTTGAGCCACTTTTTCCACAGATGAGGGCCCAGCTCCTTCAGTTGCTCCTCATGAGACCATGAGGAGCTGGGTCCTCATCTGCAGAATGACCTCCATGCCCTTCACCAGCTCCATTGCTCTGCTCTGGACACACGCTGGCACCTGCCTTACACTGTGAGGCCCACAACTGGACACAGGATGAAAGGTGTGGCCTCACGAGTGCCAAGTACAGGGTGGCAATCTCTACCTTAATCTTGCTGGCCAAACTATTTCTGATACAGGCCAGGTTGCCATTGGCCTCATTGGCCACCTGAGGCCTCTTCTGGCTCATGGGGACTCTGCTAGTTCATGTTCAGCCACTGTCAACTAGCACTCAGAGGTTTCTTTCTCCTCAGCAGCTTTCCAGCCACTCTTCCCCCAACATGTAGTGATGCAGGGGGTTGTTGTGACACAAAGGCAGGACCTGGCATTTCACCTTATCGTACCTCATACAGTTGGCATTGGCCCATTCAGTTGTCCATATCCCTCTGCACAGCCTTCCTACTCTCCAACAGCATGCTCCTGCCCAGCTTAGTCTCATCTGTCTCATCTGTGAAATGACTGAGGGTGTACTCTCTCCCCTCATCCAGATCATTGATAAAATTATTGAAAAGAAACTGGCCCCAACAGTGAACCTGGTGCTATACCACTTGAGAACGTGTGGGGCCAGACTGTGCCTGCTCATTTAGAATTTCCTTCTTGAGGAGTACGTAGGCTTTCAATCTCCCTTGCCCTTTAGAACTGTGTCCCAAGGAACCCTATCAACCACTTCCCTAAGCCAACCAAAATCTGCCTGTCAGAAGTCTGCTGGCACCCCTTCCTGAATTGAAAACTCTGTAATTTCATGACTGCTGTTCCCAAGAAAGGCCCCAGCCATCATATCACTCACAAGCCCTTCTGTGTTCACAAACAGCAGGTCCAGTAGAGCATCTACCTTGGTTGGTTCAGTTACTAACTGTGTTAAGAAGGTATCTTCCACACACTCCAGGTAACACCCTGACATTTTTCTGTCCTCTGTATTCTATTTCCAGCAGACATCTTGGAAATTGTAGTCTCCCACAAGAACAAGGGCTAGTGATAACGAGACTTTTCCCAGCACCTTATTGACTGGATTATGACTCAGAATAAGGAATATTAACATAATTCACTGCATTGTAAAACACATTAATAAAATGCTGGTACTAACTTTTTAAGACAGTCAGTAATCACATGATTTATCTATAAGGCTAAAACCAGCTTAGGAAGTGACTGTGAATCCAGGATTTTGTATTGTGCTTGCATCTTCATTCTAAGGTCATTCTCGCTTGAACTGGTCCGGGCTTTAAATCCTACAACTAGCTCTGTCTAAAACAGATGTGCAAACTGACTGCCCAAATCCCTGACCTCCACCTGTTTAGCAGTTCAAACTTACCTACATTTGGTTTATCTGTAAATGTATCAAACCTAGATTTAAACCTCTTCATGTAAAATTGAGTCACAGACCTTGCTGGGATACATTTAACATTCTTTGAGATGTTTTCCTATGTTTTACAACTCCATTGGGCTGTAACTCATTGTATAAGATGCTTAATGAGCAAATAAGTTAAATGACAATTGGGGTTTAAAATGTGTTTCGTAATATGCTTTTTTGATGACCTTTTAATAATGCAACAATTCTGATTTAAGTTCAAAATAATGTAGTATTTATTTTTATGCATGACAAACATTAATAATTTATTAATTATACATTCTTTATAATGTACTGTAAACTATCTGAAGTGGAAATGAAAAGTTTTTTGAAAATGCTTGTTGCATTTCATGTAAAGACTTAGAGTCCTCAAACACTGAAAATCTTAATGTTAAAAAAAATTAAAATTCTCTTCTACATGATGACTGTGTTCTGACCAAAAAATCAACACAAATTCAAATGTTCTGTCCTATTGGAGCATGATTTGAATGTTTAAGCATGTTCCTAATATCATTTTAGACACAATTATATCTTGCCTGCACACCACGCAGTGTGGATCTTCTTAAGTTCCTATGTCTGGTCTGCCAGGACAGTGGAGCTATCTCATGTGCAAATAGAAGTAGATATCTAAATTTAGGCACTTAAATTTCTCCCTTAAAACTGTAACTTGGGGCATAGTTCAGCCTGAATAGAAATCCCTTTAAATAACTTTCTTTCTTTTGCACTAAGTCTATCCATAATGCAAGCCAAACTCTAGCTGATGGCTGCATACTCTGCAAGGAAAATGTGGTTTCCCATTGCTTAATCTTGAGTCGGTGTACTAAATAGAATTTTTATTTCTTGGGGTAAGTGGTTTTAGTAGCAATGCTGTATAAACAGTAGCATTTTTAAATTTTTAAATAAGAAAACAACTGTTATTCCATTTCATGGAGATGTAGTGTTTGTATATGTCCTGCGTGCTTTGATAGCAGCTTAGGCTCTTGGGAGCATTCAAATGACTTTCAGATTAAATAAAGCATGTCTGGGCAGCTACTGAGGTGTGATGTTTGAATCACTATATTTTAATTGTCTAGCTCAGAAGTAGCCAATTTCTGTTTTAGCTACCTACGAGTTTTTCTAAATCTGGCTGAAGTTCTGCAGTAAGGAAAAATGAAGTAGGTGAAAATAATATTTTTTTTGTTTTCCTTTATTGACTGGAATAACATCAAAATCATTTCAGTTAAATGTATAAATACATTTTGATATCTATTTATGAAAAACCACTCAGTTTATTTTAGAGACAGTCTCATTAAGAAAAATGTTTAGATGTATACAGAATCTAAATTTACTCCTGCACAATTATGCATTGCAGCAAGATGGATATTATAGCAGGCTTATATTAGAATGTCTGTAACAAAATCACCATAATACCCTTTGATTGATGCATTAAATTACTTTTTTTTTTTTTTTTTTTAACAGAAGGTTTAAATTAAGGTCAGATAGCACTAATTAAGCACAGATAGCACTAATTCCTCTATAAATTTTATAGTGACTTACATGAGGCCAGGAAAAAAAAAATTCTTTCTTCTTTCTCCTTTTCTTCTTTGTTCCTATTTCTCCCTCTCTTTTGTTTTTCCACCTTGTATTACTTTGAAGCCTAAGGTCTTCATGTTTGTAAATAATGGACAAACATGTTATAAATGTCTTTTTTTAAACTAGCTTACTGTATGGAATGGACTTAAAACCGTTCCAATAGCAAGTACAAAACCTCTATATTATAAGCAGACAGAACTCCTCTAGTATTAAGATACAGCAAAATTTCCAAAAATAAGGCAATTTGTCCTATTTTTCAAGTGCTTGCTTGTGGGCATGATCTTTGACTTGCCCTGAGAGAATGAAGGTGGGGTTGTTCAAAACTACTCTTGGGTCCTTTTTCTCACAGAGACATTAATATTTCAGTTGCAGATTTAGCAATGTACTCTATTAAATTGTATATTGTACTGTTTTTGGCTGAGAGAGAGTTAATTTTCTTCACAGCAGCCCATGTGATTTTCCCTTTATGTGCAAAACAGTGGTGATAGCAGAGGGGTGTGTTGTCCATTTCTCAGCAGCGCATACACAGAGCCACGGTCTTTTCTGCTTGTCTGCTTCTCCCCATCAGTGGTGCATAGGAGAAGGGAGAAGACACTGCCAGGACAGCTGAGCCCAACAGAGCAAGGGATATTCCATAACATGTGGTGTCACACTCAGCATATAAACCTGGAGGAAATAGAAGGGGAGACATTTGGACTTACAGAGTTTGTGTTCCCAAGTCACTGTTCCATGTGATAAGGCTTTGTTTTCCTGGAGATGGCTCAACACCTACATGCCCTTGGGAAGTGGTGAATGAATTCCTTGTTTTGCTTTGCTTGTGTTCAGTTTTTGTTTTACCTTTTGAGCTGCCCTTAATTCAACCCATGAGATTTCTCACATTTAGCTTTGCAATTGTCTTCCCCATTCCACTGAGGGGAAGCAAGCAGAGCAGCTGTGTGGGTCTTAGATGCTTGCATGGGCTAAACCACTACAGTGGTTAAACCTAACAAAGTATAAAAGACAGCCCTCGTTGCATACATGCAAATCTGCTCTAGCACAGATATTAGTAGTGATATGAGTGGGTAAACTGCTGTAACTAAATGCAAAATTTCCCTCAGTAATTCCACAAATCAATTCATGTGCATATGTATCTGTACAAAAACTCTTTCACATACCTCATATTTTAAATTGTTCTGTAAATATATATGCATTTTTCTGCCAAAAATAATATAATAAATGCTCTTACTAATAAAAACAAAAAAAACCCAAAACACTACTTGAGAATGACCAGCTCAATATGAGATTATTTAGCAGGTTGATTTTCACTAAGGGTATCACAAACTTTGGGTATACATTTGTTTTAATTTGAATTTAAAATGTTCAAATAGAGATTCTTGTGACTTAAGTGACTAGAAAAACCATCTACAATATCTGTGAACCTGTAGTGTCCTAGTGGCTCAGTAGAAAAATAAATCTAAAGACTTTCCCTAAATTAATTAGCAGCCACTAGATCAGGTCACCTAGTCTATAGTCAGCTGTCACCCTGTTTTCAGCCTCTTCACTTCCACTGGTCTGAGAAAGTGTCCATCAATTGTCCCTCCTACGGAGAGGAATGTAAACAATATAGATATTTACAAAAAACTTTTGCTTTGTTTACATGAAACTGTGTGAGAAAATTCTGACTCCAATTTAGAAGGCTGAAAATAGGGCGACAGTCAACAGCTATTTTTTCCCCCCTTTATTTAACTGAAAATCTCATAATCATCAGTCCATTTGGTGGTTGATAAGAATAAAGGTATTAATGATGAAAAAAAAAGGGGCTAAATTTAATGAAAGAGCTAAATTAGACCAATTTGAAAAAGACTGGTGCTTTATATCACCTCATCTGATGATATTGGCAGTCAATAGCTAGCCTAACAGCAGGTATAAAAGTCAAGACATACAAGTCTAACAATTCTATGGGCAACTTTACATGAGAGTTTATATTAAAAATCTCGCATTTAACTAACTGGCTTTCAATAAATATACACTGACTTTCATATGAAGTAGTTATTTTGATATCTTATGATAATAATGTTTTTTGGATGCAGCTTGATTTTTTGGAGGCTTAGTATGTACCTTAAGAATAACTATATATTGTGTATTGCAGGTTTTGAAACTACTAGCTGCAATATTGCTACACACTTTTTCTAATGTGCAAAAAAAATTTTTGCCCTGTTTTTGCAAAGTTAATCAAAACAGAAGAAAAGTTTTAAAATTTACCCTTTATCTTACACCACAAAGAAGCAAAATGTATTCATCCATAAGGTCCCCAGTGACTAGAGCTGTACTATCCAGGGCATTCAGAGGGTAACAGAAAAAGATGAAGAGACAAATTAAATGATCAGAATATTTATTCTAATTTTATGGGTTTCTCCCAAGCACCCCATAATGTTCTTTGTGGCAACACATCTTCCTGCACTACCTATCTTACAAAAACTATTTTAGATTATGATGACTAAGTAAGGGGATAGTTTCAAGTTTCAGTTACTAAATTAAATGTTAATGTGTTCCAAACCTCCTGAAGATCTTAGTTTTTATTAATATTTCGTCTCCATTAATAAAATTACCAAAAACTTCGTATCAAGGAAGAATAGATGCAATAAAATGCATTACAGTAACACTCCCCCAACAAACAAAACAAAACCAAAAAAAATGGAAAGCAAGAAATAAAGATACTAATAATAAAAACAGTGGGGGTCATGATGGAAAAAATCTTCAGGCTTCTAAAGATGTAAGTCAGTAAAATTATCTAGCTCTGAAAATACATTGTCATTAATTTTTTATTTTATTTTCTGAATATGGAACTTCCTTCTGATAAGACCAACTTTAGGCTAGATTGCTCTATCCATAATTATTATCCCATACCATCATTTTGGAAGTAATTTAAAATAAGAAAGAAAAACCTTTCACAGGGTTTTATTTCTAACATAGCTCAAATAGTTTCAAAATGCACATACTGAAGCTTCCCTAGGTGCTTTTGTAAAATTTCTTTTTTTTTTTTTTTTTTTTGTTTGTTTGGGGTTTTTTGTTGTTTTTTGTTTGTTTGTTTGTTTTTGTGTTTTTGTTTGTTTGTTTGTTTTGTGTTTTTTTTTTCATTTTTTGTTTTGTTTTGGTTCTTGCAATTATGGTCAAACATCTATTGTGAGAGATCAGCTAAATTCCCAAATGTAAATGCTCTTGACTTCTGGTCTTCAAGGGAAAAATTCACCATTAAAAATTACAGGTTATTGTAAATAAAGTAAATATTCACCCTCATAGGTTTTCTTTTTTACATTATTTACATCTTTTTCTGTACTTTAAACACTTTGCTTCATTCAAAAGCAAAATTTCTCCTATTTTAATATCACATCTGTTGACATTTCAATGATATCAATATAAATCCAATTTATTTCTTTTTAAGAATAAGTAAGGATGTGTGAGACTCTCTTTTTCACTTATTCTCTCTTTAGAATTTAAAAGCATACCTGGAAAACTCAAGAATATTGTCAAAATCTCCACCTGCTTCTGGTTTTCTTTAGTCTATAAATAGTCCTTAAATGATTAGTGCAGACTTTATTTTCTAGTCTTTCCTTCCCACCTGGTTTGGTCATGGGTGAAGACATGGAGTCAAAGTGAACAAGAAATCATTCCTATAAAGGGCTGTGTCTGCTTTCTCAACTTGGGAGCAAGCCAGTCTTTAATTGCATGCATCTGTCTGAGTTCTGATTTAATGTAGGTGCCTAACAATTTATTGCACAGATAAACTGTTTCCAAGATCTTCACTTTACACTTCACCACCTTTGCACACAGGGGGATCAAATTAAATATCCACAGGGAGTATTCACTGTAGTATTGGTACTCCTGAGCACTTGAGATTTCAGCCTTGGTAATGTTTTTAAATTACTTAGTTTTGGGATCAATTTGATACTTAAGGAGAAGAATGTATAAAATGCAAATAATGCTTCATTGTAGGCTCATTCTGAGGTCCAAATGAATAATGCACATTATCACCCTTTCCATCACTGTAACTATCTGTGTTAATAAAATAAGAAAAAAAACCCCAATAATTAAGAGAAAAAGAGTCTAGTAAGTGATGAAAGATTGAGAATGGATTTCCTAGATTTCCTAGACTTACAGAGGTCATGTAGTAGTTAGTCAATAGGTCCCCTTGGGAAACTGCCCTCAGGGACAAGGGAGCACAAAAGAGATGACAGATCTTTGAAGATATTTTTCATAGAGTGTAAGACCTCTCAATCCCGAGGTGTATGAAACCAATAAACCAAGGCAAAAGACCAGCATAGATGAACAAAGGACTGTGGGTCAAACTAAAGGACAAGAAAGAAATGCACAGGCAGCAAAATACACAGGGACAGGTATAGTGAAACACTGGGACAGGTTGCTCAGGGAAGTTGTGAATGTCCTATTATTGGAAGGGTTTAGGGTCAGGTTGGATGAGGCACTGAGAAAGATGATCTAGTTTTAGATTACCCCACTTATTGCAGGTGGTTTGGTCTAGATGACATTTAATTATTTCCTTCCAACACAAACTATTCTATGATTCTATGTATTCTATCCACCACAAACAGCTTCATTTTGTGTCCCAAGATTCACCAATGTGTCACACAGCTCATATTCTGTAACAGATATCTCAGGGAATGAAAAACAATGTTGTTACTTCAAAGCATCTGTCTACTTTAGTTTCATAACTGTATTACTTTAAGCTTCAAATCTTACAAGATGTCTTTAGGTATGTTAATTCCATTTTTGCAGATTGATAGTCTATGTATACATTATTTTTAGTGCTACACAGATCCACTCTCCACTTTCAGACTATGCCTCTCCCCAAATCCTCACTTTCTTACAGCTTTCTTTGTCCCTTTTCTTTTTTTCAAAGAATGTGGCTCTTAAAGCAACTTTGTCAATCATCTATATTTAATCCTCTGCTATTGAGAGCAATTGCATCTTAAAGACCCCATTTAAGGTCAAACTTAAATTTACACATGACCAGTTTATACTCATTTATGCCTATGAGTATTTGAAATTACTGCTTTTATCTTAATATTTTCTCCTTGTACTTACAAAGAATAATCATATCTGCAAATAGCTTCCATTAGGCTAAGCCAAAATCCCCTCATACTTTCTTAGTTTGGTGTCATGCCAGCTTAAACCAGTCTAATTTGAGATTAGCCATTTTTGCCTGCCCTCTATCCTCAGTCATGTGTGCTGACAGTAGTAACTGACTTTTAAGCTGTCAAACAATAAGCCAGTTTAGAGAACTAATTCAAAAGCAAACTAAATGTAAATAAGGCTAAATTATATTTTGTCCAATTCTTGGGGATTTTTTCCTTCTCCTATGAAGTGTTGTTTTCTTAGTTCTGGTCCTTGAACTGCATCATCAGTGGATACCTGTATATTTATTTCAGTACAAGTAAGTCAGGATTACAGAAATATAGAAATATCATATAAAATTATAATAGAGTATATAAATATAATAGAAACAGAATTTATGGCTTTATAACATGTGATGTCAAACTGCAAATTCCATAATTGGCACTTTGGCATGGTTGTTCTCAAAATATAACCCACTTTGAGTAAGTAAGCAAATGTGCTCTAGCTAGATGTGTGCATAGATGTATAATCACACACATGCACTGGCAGAATTCTCACATACTTAATCTATATTCATGCATGCAAGAGACCAATGAATTCACTAGAAATATGTTGTGGTTTAACCCCAGACAACAACTATGAACAAGACAGCCACATGCTCACTCACCTCCCCAGTATAATGGGAAAGAAAAACAGAAAAAGGTAACACCCATGGCTAAAGATAAGAACAGTTTAATAACTGAAATAAAGTAAAATATAATGCTAATGATAATTATTATAGTGAAAAGGGAGACAACACAATGAGAGAAAAATATCCAAGGGAAAAAAGAATGGTGAAGCAAACTACAATTGCTGACTGATGCCCAACCCAACTCTGGGCAGCAATTAGTACATCCTGGTCAGGTCTCCTCAGTTTATATACTGTATATGAAGTTCTATGATATGGAATATCCCTTTGGTCAGTTTGGGACAGCCATCCTGGTTGTGCTTCCTCAAAGCTTCTTGTGCATCTGCTCACTGGCAGAGCAAGGGAAACTGAGAAGTTCTTGATTTAGGGTAAGCACTGCTTAGCAAAACCTCAAATATCAGTCTGTTATTGGCATTATTCTCTTCCTAAATCCACTATATTAGTTAATCAGGAGAAATTTAACTCCACCACAACTAAGATAGGACAGAAGGATAAATTCAGAGAATTTGAGAACAACAGGAGGTTTAAAATAATTTTGGGAGACTGAATTGAAGAAGCAGAAGGGAATAAGTGTACCTGGTAAGCAGAGCAGAAAACAAAACAGTGAAGCTTAAATAAAATATATAAAAACTGCAATGAAACATATTAACAGATGTTCAGAAAATCTATGGAGAATTAAAAAGGAAAAAAAAAACCAAAATAAATCTATCTCAATATATTTCAAACACAAATTAACATAGCACTTCTATCTTTTTATTTGATTTTGACAAGTAGTCAATATAGAACTCAACAGTTAATATCTTAATGAAAATTTTGTCATCTACCATCATTATGAAGGAAATTTTATTTTAAATAAATAAAAAAAACCCCTAAAAAAACCCTAGAGAATAAATTATGAAGATTATCTAAAACATTTTCCAATTGGTCGGTTTCTTCCAGTCCTTCCAGACCAAGAAATTTTTGGGGTGTTTTCAGTGCATCTGACTAATGATCAATGTTTACTGTAAAAGTCTAAGGTTACAAAAACAAAGCTAGACTCCTATTGCTCACACCAAAAAGGTTATTGAAGACTTTGAATCTTAGACATATTTGGAAGGTGTTCCACATTATGTTTAATTCTGATGTTCATTAATATAAATCACTGGAGGATCAATAATAAAGTTTTTCTGTGATGTGGATGTAATCTTTTTACATTGGAAATTTCTTTTTAAAAGCAGTATAAAAAGTCATCTGGAGACTATCTTCTGAAATAGTGATGAATTTTAAAGCCTTGAAAAGGAAATAAAAGTAGAAAAAAAAAAATCAAAACTGAGAAGGTATTGGCAATTTTTGTTCCACTGCTTTTGTGGGGCATGGGAGGAATTTTTTTACTCTCCATATCCTACAATATGATCTACTTGTTTTCTACTCAAAACATGGGATACAAAGATATAGATACATGCAGCTTCAATTGCTTTAAGGATATGTTTTGGCTTTTGCTGAGATAAAGTTAGTTTTCGGCATAGTAATTAGTATGAGGCTGTGTTTTGGATTTGTTCTGGAAGCAGTATTGATAACACAGTAATGTTTATGTTACTACTGAACAGGGTTTCCACAGCATCAAGGCCCTTTCTGTCTCTTACTCCATCCCACCAGCAGGGAGGCTGGGGGTGCACAAGAAGTTGAACAAAAGGGAACACAGCATCATGGTCATGCAGGTGGGAAGTAGTGAATGAATTCTTTGTATTGCTTCGTTTGCATTCACAGCTTTTGCTTTGTTTCTTTCCTCAGCCCATGAGTTTTCCCATTCTGACTCTTCTGTTTCTCTCTCTCATCCTGCTGTGTGGTGAGTGAGCAAGCAGCTGTATTGAGCTTAGTTGCCAGCTGAGACTAAACCACTACAGAATTATTTCTGACAGTGGATCTGATAAGCTCAATTAACTTAAAATTATCACTTTAAAAAAACACTGTTACAATTATGACCATATAGTAAAGAATGAAAAAAAAAAATTCTCTGTAAAAATAGTATTTTATCTGGGCAGGTATTTTATTCTCTTAGTAACCAGTACACTGACTAACCAGACCACTAAAAAATCTGAATAGATTGTCTGCTTGCAGCGGCTTTAGAAGAGGTAAAGATAAAAAATAGTTGTGAGAGACTTGTTATTCTTCCAGAATTTACATTCAAATAAACCCAAATTTATGAGCACAGTTAAGTGAAATTTGGCTTCAGGAGTGAAAAAAACCCTGAGCATTCTATTGCCTACAATGCCTCACCCAAGATGCCTGAGTACAAAGACAATAACCTACCATATTTGACAAGAAGTTTGAATTCAAGGAATAGAATAGTTCAAGACATCCAGCCTTGTTTTTCAGTATAAGCATATAATTTATCTGGAGATAACACGATACTTTGAACATTATGAATATTTACATTTTACTTTTTTCTATGTATTTTCTTTCATTTATTCTTTATATTAAATATGAAGATTTATGTAACTTTGTAAAAAGTCAAAGATTTTTTTCATAAATGTATGTAAATATTTCAAGTAAAGCCCTACTTGACCTGGACTGTATTTATTCTAGTGAAACAAAATCCAAGTCAAATTATGATTAATTTCTGATTTGTTGGATACAGTTATTCAGATATAGCATCAAATTTAATGAAGAAAAGGCATTATTCCCTCCAGTGATACAAATTCAACTTAGTCTTCTTAAAACTTTTATCAGAAAAATAATTTTCCTCCTAATTTTATACTTTTCTTATTAAGTCTTTCACTTTTTTATTCAAGTGGGTATGAATTGATTAGATAATCATCTCAGCACTTAACAGTAAAAGCAAGTGTATGATATTTTAGTAGGTTGACCCTGATCAACAGTCAAGCACCCACAGGGCTGTTCACTCATTTCCCTTTCCCATGGGTCATGGAGAATCTAGGAGAAAGCTTCTGATGTTTAGATGTCCAATAGGTGGGGAAAAATGCCGTGCATACAAGCACAGTTAAATAAGGAATTCATTCACTATTTCCGATCAGCATGCAGATGTTCAGCCAGTTCCAGGAAAACGTTAATAATAGTTACTTAGGAATTCAAACATAATCTTGGTTGTTGCCCTCCCTCCTCCTTTTCACAAGCTTGTATTACAGAGCACATCACATGTTATGGAATAATGCTTAGGTCAGGATTGGTCAGCTATTCCAGCTGTGTTCGTTACCAGCTTCTTGTGTACTTTCAGCAAATCACTGAGGGGGAAGAGTGGGAGCAGAGTGAGCAAGAAAGAACCTTGATGCTGTGCAACCACTGTTTGGCAACAGCCAAAACACTATATATTATCAATATTGAGTTAGTCACAAATCCATACTATTACGAAGAAAATTAGCTCCATCCCGGTCACATTCATCACAGAGTGAGTAGGATTTCTCATTTTTTTCAAGTACAGAACACTTGAAAAGTCACTAAGAGTTTATCATCACTCCTAGTATTGACACAAAAGGTTATTGAAATTGAGATTCCTATCAAGGGAAGTACTGTATAAATATATGGAAAAAGAACAGATAACACTACGCCTATAGAAACAACTATAGAAACAAGTGAGCTACCTTTCCCACAGTGTGATATTCAACCAGTTAGTAACTCATTTACAGTGTCTTCTCAATATTTTATTAAGTAATCCTCACCACAATCATGCAATTAAAAAATCAAGTACAAGTTGCATGAAGAATGAGCAGTATATCATGTGATAATCTTTTTAACTCCTAGTATAAAACCTACAGCAGAATTCCTTGGGAAAACAAAAAAAACCCTGCAGACCCTATAACAGTGTTCTTAGTGGGTATTTATATTACTATTTCCACAATAATTGAAATACTACTCTCCTAATAACAGTTTTAAAGCAAATCTCAGAAAAGCAGGGTCCAGGATCACTTTTTAGAGCCTGAAAGATAAATGTAAAGAACAGAAGGTGAAAAAGAGCTTGGGAGAGGAGAACATGTAATGAGTGCACATGTATCATAGTCCATAAATAGAAGGCTGTTGGACAAGTAGTTCTTAATCATTAATAATTTTTAGATTTTTGCAAATGACATTTATTACTCTATGTGAAAGCCCTTTAATTGTCTTATATCACCAGAAGCCAAATAACCCAAGGTTATCTTAGTTGAAATGGAGAAACTGCCATCGAAACCACTAAGAAAAGGGCAGTTTTACTCTAGGAAAGAAACATGTGAAAGAGCACTGACTGATATCATGCTTGTAGAGTTAGAGAAGGTCAATATTGCAGTAAACCTGGAAAATGATATAATATTTGATTTACAATTTTGGAAAAGATAGGAGTTGCAGGGAGATGTTGACTTTTCAACCTCACCAAAGCAAATGTCAGAATAGCGATGAGGACATAGATTATCTAATTTAAAGCATTCTGCTCTAGCCATTAAGCTTCTAAGCAGCATTATTTCAACTAATGGAAAACCATTAAATTTTTAGGGTGTCATTTAATGTTAGAAGAGCTGATCGCTAAAGAACAATTGAGTTTCTACAGCATATTTTTTATGGCACTTAATTAGGGATATGTCCTCAAGTAAACTCATAAAACCTATGTCTCTCCTGCTTTAAGTTCCTTAGGTTATAGGCTCTTAAAATGCTAATAAATCTCTGCTAGTTGACATTACCTCCTGACTCTTCAAGTGAAAGTTTCTCCACAGGTTATTATACTGCCTTCTTTCTTTCTGCATTAGGAGCCAACTTGTTAAATTATATGTTATCACTGTAAATCCATTGACCTTCATGATGTTAAAATTTAAAAGGTTTTCAGTGATCAGTGGTTCTACAAAATGCACTTTCAAATGATCACTTGATTGTCACTATTTAGGCTAATATAAATAATAACAATAATAAATAGTACAATATTTCTGTGGCCTAATTGAAACTAAATTACTGTGCAGCTTTTCAATCTCAATAATTTCACATTTTAAGTACTACTTTAGGGGAATCTTGGGAACGTTTGGTTTTTTCCAAAACAGAAAAAGTATGTAAATTCAGATTCCTCTTGGAAGAATTAACTAATTAATAGTACAGCTGAATTGGGGCATAACAAAAATCTGTAGTTATAATCTTTCAAGGGAAGATTTTCCTATCTCTACTTCATTTGAGTTCATTCATCTCAAGTTCATTTATCTTTAGAAATATGAAAACATTAAGGTAGGATAGAATAAGGAACAGCATTTTAGGAAACATGGAGAAGAATTTCAGCATTGATGCACTCAGTAGATGCTCTAAATATCTCTACATATGTTTAATACATAATCAGGGTTTTAAAAGATAAATTGTATACACAAAATAAGCACATTTAAAAAGCAGAGTACTAGAAAACAGATTATCCCTATAAGCATCTTTGACTGAAGTAACTTTCAGGCTATAATCAAATATGTCAGTTTTATGTTATATAGGTGTCAACAGTATGAATAGAATTGCTTTTCTTGTAAGAAAATCCTGTTAGAGCTCAGAGGAGCAAAATAGTGTAAGCCTCCTGAAGTGATCTGCATGTCATGCTTCATGTTTACTAGAGATTTATTTGCTGATGGAGAAATTAGTGTCCCCAGCATCCAAAGGAAAGTATCATTATCTGTACTGTCCCCTCTTTCTTCATAGTGTTGGTTCTAGTAAATTTCATTTTAAGAGATACTTTGTGCCTTTATTACCAGCATGATAATGAACCAGCACCTCTGGTAGATACTGTATGCCTGAAGATTGGTGTAAGACTTGCACCACAGAGAAGTGCAGCATCAGCAATCCACTAGTATGATCACATCCCAAGCAAAGTGTCAGAAAGGACTGGGAATTCTGCATGTCCCTTCTGCACACTGAGACTTATGGATGTTCTTGAAAGGATAAGGAGAGTTTATGACAGAGTTAGGTGGAAGGCACACTAGTGGTCTAGTACTGAGAGCTGAGGCATTGCAAGCAGAAGGGAGACTGAGCTGCTCAGTTCCACCATTGCCTTTTCACGTTACAGTGTGTGGACCACTGTTCTCATGGCTGATTAAAAGAAGAGAAGGAGAAGGAGAAGCCAGAGGAGAGGACCATGCTGCCGTGACAGCAGGTGAGGATAACCAAATGTTTGGACTATCTGGTAAAGTGGTCAGGCACCTCTTTGACATAACAGCAACAACAATATGTTCTAGTGAATAAAGGTGCTTGGTGCACTTTATTTACACTGTTGAAAGGAAGCCACTATGTAGTAACCTATTGAAGACAAAATGAAGCTTTTACTTTGAACACTTTAACAGAAAAAAGTATGGAGATATTCTCTTTGTCTTCCTTCATTTCCTTCTTTGCATTCCTTTTGTATTCAAAGCTCCTAATCATCGCACATAACAGGAAATTTAACAAGATTTGATTCTCTTAAACAAAAAGACAAATATTCCAGTTTACACAATCTGAGAAAAAAATGACTGTAGTTAAACTCATTTTTCCCAGTATGAGAAAATTGATCCTTTTACAGAAAATGTGACAGCAATTCAGAAAGATGAAATCATTAAGTCTATAGAGGTGAATGGCAATATATCTGTGATACTTGGCCTCAGCTGGTGAAAATATCAGCTTATTTCTATGAATTTACAGAAATATTTGTTTTCAAGTTATAAAGCAAATAAAAATTTGATACCCACAATGTGTATACATTTTATACTAACAATAGCAATTTGTTCCCATTTTTCTTTTCAAATGGAATCTGCTTTGATAGATCAAGTTTGCCTGAGGACTTGCTCACACACATAAAATCTTAAGTGGTACAAGACCCGGATATAAAAAATTCCGTTTAAAACTTGCACTCTTACTCTTTTGACCCATTCAAATATAATCACACTCTCTTAATACTTTTCTGAAAAACAAGTATGTCATGAGATTTTACATATGCATACCTTTAACTTGGGAAACTTTTTTCTCCCATATTTTGAAATATTAACACACTGGAATTACCTTTTTCCAGTATTTTCCCCCATCCTCAAAGTCTTATAATGAACAACAAAATATAAAATATTTGCAAAACTAAGGATTTCTATTTAATGTAAAATAAATTTAAACAGTCTCAACAAAGAATTATTTTTACTATTAATCTAGTTGTTACGGAGGAAAAAAATCATTACTGAAAAAAATACTTGTAGTAGTTCAAATGGTTATGCACTTTCCGATATGTACAAGCTGGTGTTATGATCTTCATTTCATTATTTCCATTCATCCTAATTCTGAACCTTCACTTTTCCTGATGAAGATAGGGGGCAGTTGCAACAGTTCATCAGTGTTGAGAGACTTCACCAAGAGGATATACAATGAGCTTTTCTAAAATGTAGATATCTAAATATGGTACACTCTCCTTATATTCAAGAAATTGGTACTTTCAAAACATATTTTCAGGGCAAAAAAAAATGGTTCTTCATCCTTTCATCATATATTTCATGATATATTTCTGTCTGAAGCTGAAAATTTCCCTTAGATTAATAGTGAACCTAAAGTGGTTGTATCAGACAAGGATGTCTAAGTTTAAAATCTCCTGTCCCTCCACTTCTCTTCACAGATCAAGTGCTCTAGCCCTAACCAACTTGGTGGCTCTGCCCTACACTAACCAATGCCACTGCCAGGTCCAGGGAAAAGGCACGTGTCTTCGTTTCTAAAGAGAGAACTCTGAGTTTGTTATTTCTGCATTTCATGAGGTTCCATCTGGTACACTTCTCCTGACAATCAGGATGGCATTACTCAGAATGGCATTACTGCCTTCTGGCATACCAACATGATCCCACCAGTTGGGTGTCATCTGAGAATCTCATGACAGCAAACTGTGTCATCTCCAAATCATTCATAAAGACATTAAACAGGACCAGAAAGAAGCCCAGTGTGCAAATTCATTCTATGTATGCATTTTCAGGAAGTATTTTTGAAAAGCCATTAGAAGTCCATCGTGACTGGCAAAAGAGGAAAAATCACTCCTATTTTTAAAAAGGGGAGAAAGAAAAATTCATGGAATTGCAGACTGGTGAGCTTTACCTATGTGCCTGTCAACATGATGGAGCAGATCCTCATGGAAGAAATGTTAAAGAGATGTCAACAAGTGAGGTTGCTCCACTAATGGTTAGTAACAGGAACTCAAAATTGTCACCAGAAACTTCCTTAAAATATAATGAAAATGTATCTACACAACTGTGAGATCAAGATATTAATTATTTCTTGTGAAAAATGTCAGCATCAGTTCTCAGTAAAACAATAAGGCTTAAGATATAATGTGACAGTATTAAGCTCAAAAATCTGTAATTGCAACTGCATAATTACATTGCTGAAACAACCCAAATGTTTCAAATAGCTTTGGATTCTCTTGACTTCTCTGTATTTTCATCCATATGTATAAAATGTTAAAATTAACAGTCCCTACACCCTAGTAATTTCAGAATTTTATGCCAATAAATCATTTTAGAACAAGTGTAATTTTAATTTCAGAAATATGTTCCCATGAGCCAATTTGTAATTGATATGAGATGCCAGGGAAACCTAGGAAACAGCATTTCCTTTAAATGAAGTTTCAACAAAAAGGAAAATACATAGAACTGCAGAATTTGATATTAGAAGCAATCTGTTGAGATCATATAGGAAGGGACCTGCTGAGATCATCCAGCCCTGTTAAAGCAGTTAGTTACAACAGATTACCCAGAAAAGTGTCCAGTCTGGTTTTGACTGTCTCCCCACATGGAGAATTCAGAACCCTTGGGCAGCCTCTTCCTATGTAACTCAAAAATGTTTTCTTTAAATTAGAAGAATTATTATATTCTTTAATTTCTACCATTTTCTGTTATCCCATGGGTAGGCAGCAGTGGGAAGAATCTGGTTCCCTCATCATCATTATGGCCCATTTAGTCATACATATTGACAAAATCTGCCGTGTCCCCAGCAATGTGTCCCCAAAATCTTCCCCACTCCCTCCACAAAGCCTTCTCTGCTCCCAGCTGAACAGAATTAGATCCCTGTCATCCTTCAAATGAAAGAAGTGGTGGTCCCTAATCATCCTTGCCGCAGTCACTCTATTAAGTTCCCTATTGTAAAGGGAGGCCAGAACTCAACATATCAATCCAGTTGTAATCAAGTAAATTACCACATTCTTCAGTTTGATGGAAACAGATTCCTCCTAATACAGCCAAAATGGAAGATAAGCAGAGAGTAACATTGAAGAGCAACGGATAAGACCTAATAAACTTCCCATAACACTCCAAATCAAAATGCTGGCATTCAGTAGACTTCTCTAGGTGAGGAGAGAGGTCAACAGATGGGGCCCATCATTTTTCACAGCAGGGTCTCCTACTGTTGTAACTATAACCTGTAAAGGTTTTGGCTCTTGAAGCCTCAGAGACATTCTGCAGTCTGATCTCTGTGATGCTGCAGTCTACAGGAGTTCTCAGGAGTTCTTATGCTTGCCAGTACAGCTCCTTAAGAATCACACACCTTTTGCAGGCTAGAATAGGATCTGCCCCAGCTCAGCAAAAGGCCTGCAGCTTGAGCCTTGCAAAGATGTATCCTTCTTCTGAAGCTCCATAATAGTGAAAAAATCCAACAAGCTAGGGACAGTGACTCTATCAGTACCTGTGGACTATGCTTTTCCAGACTCAGCTGGAAAGAGGAAATGTATCAATCCTTCCTTCACATCCTGCTGCCCAAACCACCAGCTTCAGGGGTGGTGAAATTGAGAGGAGACTATCCTTATCCTTATCTTCTAATAACAGGAATATTTAATAGCTAAGCTTTAATACCTCAATACTGAACATATAAATTCAGAAAAGAAAACCTATTGACAGCAGGTAATTTGACAATGAATTAGCTAACATTTTTGCTGAGCAAGATGTTTCTTCAGTTCTATTTTGGATAATAAATTAGAAATAAAGAAAATAAATTATTTCCCTTTCTTAGAGCTTTTTGTTGGACAATATTCTAATTCTCATATTGAATAAATAAAAAAAATAAAAAACAAGCAGCCACTGTATTCAGTAAACAAACACTTTATTTAGACACATGTTTATTTTTGTCACTTCTGTGACTTTTAAAATACAGAACTCAAAGTAGTGCAATTGATAAGCTTTAGCTATATTTCAACTATACAAACAGAATATGAGACCTATTTGATGTTGGTTTTCACTTATTTATCCATTATCTAAATCCACTTCTCCACTCATTTGATTCTGACGAAGGAATCATTTACCTCATGAAGAATTTTTTGCATTGACTTCAATTGGCTGAGATCGAAATCAAACTTAAATGTAAGGATTATTTCAGTGATGGATCATTATTGGTAAGATTAATGTTTGATCATCATAAACTTTATTTCATCCTACATTTTTTTACACATATTCCATATTGTTGTGTTTGTATAGATACTTGTAGGTCATGTTTCATTTAATCTGGATACACATGAGAGGAATCATTGAAGGGAACCTGGGCCATTCCAAATATACATATTTCCACATGAACAGTTATATCTGCTTATATAAATCTCATCCATATGGCATGCCTAGTTTTATTTCATTTTCCGTTGGGATCATTTTAGATTACAGTAGCTGTTTAAACAGTTGAAATGTATTGGTTTAATGGGCACATCGGGGAAAATACTGGAAGTAGATTAATGTGTTAGACAGCAGGAGTTTAAGCATAGAGAAGGAAAGGCCTAAGCCAGAGAGGAGAGAGGGCTAGAAAATGGAGAGAGGAATGGGAATAAGAAATGTAAAACACTGTCATTTGAAGAGCGTGCTGCATTTTCAGATTACTTGTACTGAATAATAAATCCAGGTCTGCAAAATGATACTTTGTATTTTAAGATAAAAGGCCTCTTGTAGACAGGAAACCCCTGGAAAGTGGAAGTTATAGATGTCATCATATATAGTCATTCAGTTATGAAGTCAATCTATGTCTAGGCTACTGTCTTTCTTCAATAAAACAGCCAGACACTTAAGTTCTCTAATGTAATTGACAGAGTTCTGGAATAAAACAGATTTAAAAGACAACGTGGTGACAAACTAGTAACCTCACCATGTACATGAAAATGTAAGACTGAGTCATGTCAATATTCACATCTCTATTCTTATGGTCCTGGGACCATTCATTTTGGGGGAATAGCAAATTTTAAGCAATCCTCAATAATATCAAATAAGTAAATGATGTAAAATTACTTCATTCTTTTGCACCAATTTGCTGTTTGCTTCCAGTTTCATCTAGTCAGACTGAATGTACCTACTTTATCAAAAAGTGTGTCTAATCCATCTTGCTGCCTTTAAAATTGGTCTTTACCACAGGGCCTTGGGGGAAAAATAAAAGAAAAAAGGTTTTATAACTGTAGCTCTAACTAAATAAAATCATAATAGGTGGCAGCATCCTTACCCATGTACATGAGAGTTTGTTTACATACAATAGACGTAAACTAAAGAAAATGCAGTTTGAATGTTACATTGAGGATAACTCTGGTTTCAGAGTATATGTTTTTATTTTACCTTATATTCTTATTACATATCTCCACCTATTTCTTCTGTCACCTAACAGATATAGATTAACCTGGAGAAAAATACTGATATTGAGAAAAAGAATAACCTATGGTAGGTTAGTTATTTTGAATAGTAAGCCTGCAAAAGTTAATATTCCAAAAATAAGTGAATAATTTTGAGCTTTCTTCATACCCTGTGTTGCAAAAGAAACAGTTTGGGAAGTTGATTTTGATAGTAAATTTTAAGAGCAGGGCCACAACCTGCTGCTGCTCTGGCCTGAGACCTGTCCTGTGTGGCCACAGGACCCAGCTCACTGCCCAAGGACCTGGTCTGTGCCCAGGCTGAAGGAGCAGCTGCTGCTTTCCTGGTTACAAGTTCAGCCAGCAGCAAAGCTGAGCACATGCCCCAAGAGACACACAAAGACAGAATCACACAGAGGACACAGGCACAGCCTGGCACACAGGCAGCCACAGGCTAGGGGTTGCCTTTAACAGCACCACATTTTCATGACTCACACCAGGCATAGGCCCAGACAGACATGTCCCTTCCTCTGGGGCTGACAGAGGCAAGGGGTTGCAAGTGCAGTGCTTCGTGAACTCTCCAGGTTCAGAAGCACATGCACATTCATGGATGCACTGAGCACCATGATGGTCATTCCTCCTGTCTGGCATCCATGCCTGGATCCCATTTCCTCCTGTCCCACACATTCCTGACTCACCAGCAGGGCCATCATCCAAAAACAGGTATGTGGGCTATGATCTGTAGTCCCACCATAGCCACGAGTGCACTTGCCTCACTCTCCCTGGTTCCTCCAGTGGCTTGTCCTGGTTTTGGCTGGGATAGAGTTAATTTTCTCCATTTCAGCAGTGTACCAGATGCTAAGAAGAAAATGAACTCTATTCCAGGCAAAACCAGGACAGTGGTTGTGGGAACAGACACTGTTCCTACCCCAGTGAATTCCTAGAACCCGTCTAGCTCCAGTAGCCAATGCCACAGACAAGGAGCCCAGTCTGACTCCAGGACCTGATACCCTGTCCACCCATGCTGTTCCCCTCAGGACCTGGCACCAAGTCCCTGCAGCATTCACACACCCCTGTTGTGGATTGTGATAGGATGCAGGCACAGAGTTAATATTTAATAAGAAAATATGAGAAGACAGGACAAACTGGTGATCAAGTGCAGAGCACATCAGATAAGTGTGCTAGCCACTCTGATTAACATGCCATCAGCCCTGTTTTACATATTTTTCTGTATATTCTTCCTTTGTTTCTCCCTTCTCCTCCTCCTCTGCACATTGTATGTTTACACCAACCCCTTCCAACATCCTCAACCTTCAGACCTTCAGGTTTGCATCCTTCTGAGTTGCAGAGTGTCAGTTTGCTCTTGATACTTCATCAGGTAGTGTGATTGACTCACTGTTTCTGCTTACTGTCTATATAAATGTTAGCTGGACAGGTTTTAAGACCATCTGGTTTCCCTCTCCCTTTCCTCATCCACTCAAATTAAAAAAAATAAAAATAAAAAAAAAAAATCACACCCCAGATACTCTTCAGGCCAGTGGTAAGGTTTGTTCTTTTTACAGCCTTTTTTAGTTAGATTCTTGGTGAGATTTGTCTTCACATGCTTTGATTTGACTCCTTTGACCAGGTATCCTTAGAGGAGAAGATACTATCCTTCAATACACCCTTGCAGATTTATTTGATTTAAGATATTTTACACAGCCTGTGATAAAATGCTCTTTAATCTCATATATTTTTTGAGAGGGCTGTACGAAGTAATAGCTGAGTGCTCTGAACACAGTAATGGACATGGAGGGTGCTGCAGATCTTCCTCAGATCAGAAGGAGCAATGATATAAGGAGTACCTGTGTCCTGTTACAGACCAGTGCATCAATAAAAGAGAATGAAGAACCAGTTCAAACAGTGGAGCCCTAGCCTGCTAGCTCACATGCTGCATCTGTTCTACACTGCTCCAAATCTCTCTCTTTAATAAATTTATTGCAATAGGAAGTAACTGTAAATAGTGTGATTATGAGCCATTCTGTTCTGCTTCATCTTAGGGACAGGCATCAGCCTTTGTCCCTCTTTCATTTAGTGCAAGAGCTGTAATTACCACGTCCAGGTAAATAATGGCCTTTTGCTGGGCTAAAACTCTTTGTGAGAGGTGAAATGTTAAGTGTACAGAGGGTCAGTGCAGCTGCCTACTGAAAAGGATTCTAAAGACAGTGGAGAGCTAAAAGAAGATAGAGGCTTTGCCTTCCAATATGGCAGGAATGACAGGAATTCTCCAATTCAGGAATATCCCAGGATGTCAAAATGTCTCCTGAAATAGCTCTGCTAACACTCAGACATCTGCACCTGAGCATTTTATAAAGAAAAAAAAAACCCAGAAGATTGTAAATTGTGAACTTTTCAAGAAAATCTGAGCATGATCTTACTTACAGTTATCAGATACCTTCCTCTAATTTCTATGTCTCATTGTCACATTGACAATAATTACTCTGAATTTAATTATTTAATCCAAAAGTATTCCCAGTATCTGGTATTAGTGATGGGACATATTGATGGCTGGAATATAGATCCTTGAAAAAATTGTTATAGGATGTTGATGAAAATACAGATCATCTACTGAGCAGCATAATCTTTCCTAGAGTTATTAAAATTTTACAGTTTTTTAGTTCTACATTATAGATAGCACTCCTTTTTATCCATCTTGTAATCCATAATTTCATAGGCTTTGTATTGTGTCTGAGTAATGAGATGCAGGGAACAAATAAATGTCTTAGGACTTTAGGTCAAATGATGGTGCAACATTGGTCACTGAGTTATTCATGGACTATTGGATGCAAATTGTTAAAAATGTATTATATTTTAAGAAAGTTATGCAATCTTTGATTTACATTAACTTTTCAGAACATTTTTATAATTATAATGATCCTGCTTAATATGGAAAAAGAAATCAAGAAAATATCTATTCTTCTCCTATTAGGCTGTTCTGACACTAAATATTTCTATAATTAAATTTTCCCTGTATGATTTTTAATCAGTAGTATATTCAGCCTGACAAAAGTAAAAAACAGTTTTGACAATTTATGTTCAATTCCACTGCTCATTAAAAGTAAACCAAACCCTGTAAATTATAAATAGAAGGTAAATATGGAAGAAAACCAGAACATTTTCACTGCAAACAATACATTTCTAAAAAGTTGAGCTATGTAAGTTGTAAAAACATTCTTTTTTGTTAACATGACAAAAAAAAAAAAGGTGAATAATTCTTCACCAGTAAGTCCACTGAAAATGCAGTTCGTACACAAGAAGTACCATATGTAATCAATTTTATGAACTGTCTAAGGATAACTGATCTTTTTTAATGAATAATAGTGTTGTGCTGTAAACTATTCTCTTGTTTCCTTGCGTAGTCCAGTCTAGAGGTATGAAAAAGCTTAGCAAGGAGTTCAGACAGGCTGAAAATTAAAGCTTGGCCTTGAAATTCTTTGCAAGCATTTCAAATCAGTAAAGCATGCACCTGAGAAGTTTCCAACCTCGAATGCATGAATCCCAGTTCTTTTGCGCTTTTCTTTTTTTAACTGGAATTTACTGTTTCTTGAAAGAGATGGACTGATTTCCCTGGGAAATAATATTCGGTTTCCTGAAAGATGTAATATGGTCTTCTATTTAACATTTCTTAATAAATATATTCCCAAAAATTTGATTCACTCCTACAACACAAAATACTATTAATTTACCATATTTCTTGCAAAATGCTAAGCAAATTAGTGGAATTTTGCTTTACCTAAGAAACAAACCACCATTTTCTTTACAACAAAGAGCTGAAAAAATGTGTTCCTTTACTTGTGGTTATCTTCAAAAGTCAACTTCAATTTAAATAATATGTGTATGAAATTGCTTCATAAAATGTAGTATCTGTCAACAAAAGTGTACATTGAAATTACAACATGATGATTGACCAGAGCTTATTCTAATAGGAATTCACAAGAATTTCAAACCAATTGGCACTTTTTCCCTGGAAATTAATTGTTAGTAAAATAATTACAAATAAAATGATGAAAAATTGCATTGTTAATCTCTGTGTTTATACACCCATGCTTAAAGATTCATATCATATAGGGTATATATAATATTTTCATATTATACAGGGTATATAGATAAATGGTTTTTGTCCCTACAAAACCTAATTATGATTCATATACCTTTGCATATTGACTGTGACTAGCTTACATAAACAACCAACAGTCTGTCATACAATTAGAGGTCAAATAGTGCAGATAGATATTAAAATGTTATCTGATTGTTCTGATAGAATATATGAAAATAATTGCAGAATTATTACGTAATTATAATGACAACAATATCTTTATTTGTTTTCTTCCTTTGTATGTAATGCCAATGAAAGTCAGTAAAGGTTAGGGACAGAAAACAAGTTTTATGCCTCACTTGAGGAAAGCAGTCAGGTATACTGAAGATCCAGTAGTCTGTGGAATATGTTGTAGAAATGTATTAGGCTATGAACACGTGAAGAAGGGAAATGTTTAAGAGGTAAAAATAATTCTCCATGACTTTTCTCTTTCACTCCCTTTATTAGAAAGACCTCAACTCTGTATAGAAGTATATGTAATTTTCTCATACTTTAGAAGTACATATTTCTCTTACCCTGTGCAGAATTTTTATGACCCTCAACAGAATCTAAACTAGAAATTCCTACCTATGTGGTGTACAAGATATGGATTTAAAATTTAACATGAAGTAATGTTTTTAGCTGTAGGATGTAAGAATTAATTTTAAAACATACTTGGAAAATAGACAGGCTTGGTTTTGTTTTTTTTTTTTTTAATTTTTAAAAATTAAAATTTTTTAAACCCCTGACCCACTCATACATATTTCTTTGAAAACAGCTTTAGAATATCCACACTGCAAGTATGATAATATGCCATATTTCAGATTCTTGCCATTCCTCTTTTAACTTCCACAAAAGGAAAAATAAAGAAAATAAAACTGTTTATTGTTTCCATCTCTCACAAAGTATCATTTTCTGAGTGCATTGTTTTGTTGTATATTTTTGTTGAGAATGGAATTTAAATTGAATAGAACTGGTCTATCAAATAGCTGGAAATAATTGGCAGGCATGGTTAAACTCAGAATTGAATTCAGTCTTGGATAGCACTGCAAATGTATTTATCTGGAGAGTTACTTGCACAGTATATTGCCTTTTTTATGGAAACTGCATGAAGCAAGAAGAAAGAAATTGAAACAACAAAAATCCTTGTAATAGCTTTCAACTTCTTAAAGTTCTAAAAATATTTGCCTTTGGAATTCTGTTTAATAGTAAACATTTTAAAAATTGATTCAAAACAAGCTTTCTTTTCTGAAAGAAAAATGGAATAATTTAGTAAGAACTCACATTAAACTATTTTCCCTGTATCTCACAATTATTACATATTTGCTCTCTATAATAAATATGGAAAATAATTTGTGTGTGTGTGTTTAATTTAATTAAATTTGTATTATAAAAATACATTTTTATGGCTTGCATGCTTACTCTTTTGACCAAAACCCCACCAACCAACCCAAAAACCACAAACCAAATACCCTCCAAAGTATGATTAAGAATGGAAAATTACAGTACAGTATGTTATTAAATTTGAAATATATTGCCATAGAAATAAGGCCACAAAACTTTTGGAATATGACTTTACATAAAATATACAAAAATGCTTTTCATATTTTAGATCTATATGCAATACACATGTATAAATTATATTACCAAAAGTAAATCCTGCAAGTGAAAAAGTTTGAATTTTCTTAGCCATATCCTCTCTAGAAATAGAAGAGTAAAAATATTTTAGTTAATCCCTGACTTCCTTTAATTCTCTTGCCTATCATCTCTTTGTTTACATATTCTACATTTGGCACAATTAAATTGTGTAATTATGATATAATTAATAATTTTCTTAGGATTTTAGTAATGTCTGTAAATATGTTTACACTGGATTTCATCTTTCTGACAGAAGCTCCAAATTTTTAAGAACCATGTGCTGCAATATAAGTGGAATATCAGCACTAAAGCATCCTCAGTTGTTGAAATTATTTTTTTTTTCCTGCATTCTCTAGGGACAAACCGTAACTGATGCAAACGCACAGGGACACAGAAGAGAGGGAAATATTTAGGGTTTCTAGTTTGTGAGTCTGGAAACTATTGGTACAGCATATGTGTATTATAAAGTATTGTTTATTGGACCACATAATAAGACTATGTGAAATTTACTTACTAAACTTTATCTAATTATTTCCCTTTCAGAAAATACCTTTGCAAAAAAATACACATCAGAAATTTAAAATATTGCTGTTGCTTTTAAAAAAAAAAATCATTACACATATTTCTCCAAAGTCTAACCTGCCAGCTCTAACACTGATGTGACCATACCTCTGAGAGCCAAAACTGAAGGAAAGCTCCTGGCAGACTGTCACAAACATATTTAAGGGAAAATGGTAGTGATGAGGACACACAGAAGGGGAAAAGGAAGTAGCAGAGGAAAACGAGGAAAAGGTTGTTTTTGTGGACATAGCTAGGGAGGCAGTCTTGGAAGAAGGCCCAGTACTCAAGAGGATATGTTTCTTCAGGACTGCAGGAAGCCCATGGAGGGGCAGGGCAGCCCAAGGAAATACTGTCAGCGAGAAACTCATGGCAGGACAGGGACATTCCTGAGGACTACAGCTCACAGGTGTCCCAAGCTGTAACATAAAAAAAAATGAGTAAACAACATGGTGGAGGAAAACAAAAGGAACAGGGGAAAGAAAAGATTTTGCATTGATCTCATAGTTCTGCACTGCACCTTGCTGAGTCAACTGGGAGAAACTGCATATATCACACAGCAAAAAACAGGAGTGCAGTCAGCTAGGAGAGTTTACATGAACTGGCAATACATTGAATTAAAATTCTTCAAGTGGAAGCTATTCTACCACACAGAAAAGAGAACTAAAAGAAGAACAGATCAAGGAATAGTTTCTTGACCACCAGAAATGCTAACATATTTAAAACATGCTTACAACCAGTTCAGGACAAAATAGATACTTGTGGGGGGTGGAAATAAGAACAGATAAAAAGTTTAGATTAAGTACTCTTTGAGTTGATCCAACCTAGACCACAGGAACTGTGTTAAAAATTAGTACAACACGGTGAACCTCTGACAAAAAATTTGTCAGTCCAGAGGGCAACATTTCATCTATTTTGACTTGATGAAGGAAAATGATTCCTCTGGACTAAGTCTAATTTTGTACTGTGGATTGAATAAATATTAACCCTTACACAACATTAGATGTGCTCTCAGTCTTCATCCTTCTATGCAGTTTCATAAAAAATGAATCCAGATTGCAAACTTTAACAAAGCATTAAAAGGAAAAATGCATTAAATGTAGAAAACTGTGAGTTTACCTTCTTTCTAAAGGGAACTTCTGACTGAAATAAAACTCGCATGTAGATAACCTCCGTCTAATAGCCACTGATGAAACTACTGTGCTACAATATGTCTTTGAATCCTTGCATTATCTTGTACAGTTAAAAGCATTTGTTTACTGCTGTGCCAAGAGATTTCACAGTTTAATTATTGCATGAAAAAAAAATTTCATTCTGTTCATTTTATAAGCCTGATGTGTCTGAAAACTTCATGTTCTGCTGTTAGAAATGTTGAATAACTTTTCTTATTTCCCTTGTTTGAGGTCTGTATGATAACACAGATCACTGGTTCTCTCTCTGTGTCCCATAATTTTGTTCCAATTTTACAACTTCAAGGTTTATCATCTATTTGCATTCTATAATTTTAAGCTGTTATATATTTAGCTCATGTTTACCTGATCTAATTACAATGTATATTTGTGGATTGTCCAAATAGGAGTACTGGAAGGCTTGGGTTGGTGGATTTCTCCACTACCACTAATAGTAAATAAGTGCTGTTTTTCAAAGGTTTTAAAACTGTTTTCAAACTCCTTCAATATCCAACTCTCACTGGTTACATACTTTCTACATTTTCAAGTATATAATCATCCTTTAATTTTGATCTTCTATACATATTAGTTATGTATATTTTGTGTCTTTGTTTATATTTTGCTGAATGCTTTCTTCTCTTGCTCAGAATCACAGAATGGTTGAGGTTAGGAGAAGGGACATCTACAGTAAATTGATCAGGTACATGCTCAGAATAATTTTTACTATCTCAGAGGAGGAAGACTACACAACTTGCCTGGACAACCTGTACCACTGCTCAGTCAACCTCACAGAAAAAAAAAAATGTTTTCTGATATTTAGAGGGAACATCTTGTGTTTCAGATTGAGCTCATTGCTTTTGACTCTGTTACTGGCCTTTCTCTTATTTGCATTTCATTCCCTGTTGATGGGAAAAAATATTTGTTGCCAATTAATAAAAGAGTGGGAGAACAACAACAACAATAAAAAAGGCAAGAGAAAAACCTGAAACTCCCTCTGTCTCACACGGGGCAAAAATTTCTCTCTTCTCTGAGAAGGGAACCATCCTGTACTAAAATCTTGCCGCATAAAATCAGTACATGTATATGTGAACTCACGATGACTCCCATGGGAGTGCAAGGATCTGTGTGCCCGACACTCTTTTCATTAGTCTTATGATAACATTGGTAGGAAACCAGAGAGTTTCTTTTCTCCAACTGCTCAATACACCAATTTACATAAGAATAATGCTGCAAATATAAAGACAAATCATCATCAAATATACTTCACAATACTTAATAAATATTCATTTTTAAAATTCCATTTAACATTTTTAGAATGAAACCACATTACTTTTTTCTTTGCAATATGCAAATTTGACTACTAATACTAATGTAGTAATTTAATTATACAGTAAGTATAATGAAACTACTTGGGTTAAAGAAATGTAATTTATGGAAAACACTGTAAAGGACTAGTGTTATCTGTGTGTACCACACAGCTCAGATATTTCTGTTCAAAAATTTAAATTGCCAGTATTATCCTCCAACACAATTCCTCCACAATTAAAGCCTTCCTGGCTTATTAGATGGTTCCTAGCCAGTATGGTTAGTCCATTATTCTTATGCTGTTCATACAATGGAGATACTCATGTTTTTTTGTTACGCTGTTATTCCTTCTCTTCATGTCTGTGATGGACCTATATTATAAGAGCAAAATTCAGATGAAAATTTGAATATTTAGTTTGGAGTTTTTCATTTTACTCTGTGGCAAGCTCTCCTTTTATATACATCTATCTATATCTATATCATCTATGTCCAGATACATGTCTGCATCTATTATATGTATATAAGAGAATTCAGGTCTACTTGCACAAAATTATTACTTACTTTTGTTCAATAGTTTTCACTATGGAAGTCGTAAATAAAGGATATCAAAAATTTAGCAACTCAACTAAAATCCAGACGACCTGGAGTCTGTTAACTCTGTTTTCATGGGACATATAATTGTGCATTTGAACCATACTATATTTTTATATAAACCAATAGATCTGAAATTATGGAATTTGGTAAAATCTCATGACTTTTGAAATGGAGGCATAAGTAAAGCATTTTTAAAGGTAGGATTCATAATGAACTCTGTAATCTAGTGGCAATTTATGTCATAGAATTATTTTTGTGGATATGGTTTAGGGGGGATTATAGTGGTGCTGATGCTTATACTAGATTGTCTTGAAAGTATCTTCCAGACTTGATGATTCAGTGATATTTTGGTTTTTGTAATCAAACAAAGTAAACAAGTAAACTTGTTTATATTTTTCCTAAAAACCAAAGTTCATCTTGCATATTACAAATTATATTTTGTAAGATAATGAACGCCTCAAAGATTCCAAGCAGAGTAATTTAAGTTATTGTATGTTGTGATAAGTGACCAACAATTCCTTAAAAAATTAGGTTGTTTTAAATTTTGTTTATTAGCAGTTTGTGTTCAGAGGAATCTGAACCTACAGACTGTAGCTCCAGGATTTATGCTGAAAAGAGTTTGCTCTATAGATATCTGATGATAAATGCTGACTTTTCAGGTCAATAAATGCCTTTTCATCAGATGGAGAGCACAGATTCTGGTCTAAAAATTGGGAAAAAGGCTTTGGAAACATCAGGGAAAACAACAGGAAGCAATCTAGAATCTGTGTTGCTGGCAAATGGAAGTCAGATGAGGATGCAAGAAACAGCTGTAGGTGTGCTGACATTCATCAGTAGGCTTGCTAACAAAACTTTCCAGTGTGCTCAAAGAATCAGAATATACTACTCAGATACTTCAGTAACTTAAGTAGGTAAGGTAATCCTCAATATCAATACAGAATGGGTGGCAAATTGACAGAGAGAAGACCTGCAAAAAAGACTTGAAGATACTGATGGACAAAAAAAATGATACGCATCAGCAGTGAATGGCACACAAAACCAATCTTGGCCTAATTTTACAGCTCATCCAGGTTTTACAACCCAAAATTTACAGCTCAGAAAGACAATCTTAACCTGGGATGCATAAAAAAAAAAGGATGGTGAGTATGTTGAGTGGGAGTGTTCTCTTTCTTTATTCCACTCTCACAAGAAGAGACGTGAAATATAAATCCGGTCCTGGGGTATCCAGTACAAGAAGGACATGGAACTATTAGAATTGGATTCAAAGGAGAGCCACTGAAGTGGTCAGAGGGCTGAATACCCTTTCTGTGAAAAAGAAAAAGGCTGAGACACTTGAGGTTTTCTAGTCTAGAGAAGAAAAAGCTCTTAGGGAAACTCATAGCAGCCTTCCATCACTAGACGGGGCCTACAAGAAAGCTGAAGAGGGGCTTTCTCACAAGAGCATGAAGTGGTAGGACGGGATAATGGCTTTAAACTGAAGGAGTATAGGTTTAGATTACCAGAGATGTGACATGGATTTTTTTTTACTGACTTGAAAGAAGTGTCACTTCATCTGAGTGTCTTTCTTATCAGAGAATAATGCACATTAGTATTCTGAGAATTTTTGGCAGCTGCTCTTTTAACAGTGGAAAACAATATATGATGTCAGCAGAGAAATCTTAGTAGAAGTGTTGCTATTCAAAAAATCTAAAGAAAATTTCCAAATTCTGTTGAAAAAAGGCATTTAAATAATTCTTACAACACTGACAACTTTCTAATCAGATCTTCATCTATAAGCCTTTCTCATTAAATCTGAAGATGACTAGATTAAGCAGAAGAGATGTTTCAAATAATTACTGATGGAGAAAACAAGCTAGAAGAGTAGATGTATTCAGTCCTGAAAATTATAAGGCCACAGTCTGAAGCAATGTTGTTACTTGCCTTAGAAACTGAAAAAACCAAATGGATTGTATAATTTTCAGTGGTTTGGTGAATGTGTTGTCCATGTCAAAAGAGTATTTGAATTTTTTCTTATTATCACAGGCTCCAGAATGAAGATCAATCTTTTCTGTCCCATTCCTATTTTGTAAAACAGGTAAAAGTAGATATGGTGATCTTCTGCCACAAAATGATTCTCGAGTATACTATCTTAATCTACACAAAAAATCAAACCAAATGTCCACACAGTTCATCAACATGATACAAAAGTATTTGAATTAATGTTAGTACAAAGTTTATGGTAACTTTTGTTACTTGAATCAAAGAAAAAATGTTTTAAGGGTTTTGTGACTTTTCATATTAAAGAAAAGAAACAGAATTGGAACTGATATTTTAGAAAGAACAAGTGATTTAAAATATTGAAATATTAATGGGAAAAAATTGATGAGTTGTCTTACACACCTTTCCTCACATATCAATACTAGAATTCAGGTATGCTAAGAAAACTCTACAAAATATTTCATAAAGACCATTTGTATTCTTGCAATACTGATAGTTCCATAGCTGCTTTAATAATCTATAAACGGATGTTGAAACTAATTAATTTGTTTAAAGTTTACTACTCCACATGTTCTTTGGGTCAATGTATTTACAAATATGAAAATTTTTCTTTTTAATAAGAATGAGTATTCCCATATGCCTTCACACTTATTTTCTGACCATAAAAAAATAATTGGAGGCATTCAGGTGGGGATTGTTCCAGAAATAATAAATTTTTATTTCTGCTCCGTGTGATTAGCTGTGAAATAAATTATTTTTTATTTTTCGTGGCAGTAAATGTGCACAGGAGATGTTAGTTGTAAGGGGTAAGTCTTTTTACAAATAATACTTTAAGAAATGTTGTCATTTATGAGTTTCAGTGCCTTTTCAGACACGGTTTCTGAATTATGAGGTATTTTCTGAGAGCTACTGCAAATAGATTTCAGTCTAAGTGTTCACAAACTGTACACTTGAGCATTTCCACCATTTATTTTCTCTCTTTAGAAGGGCATTAATCACAACCATCATTATAACATAGGAATCACAAAAATATGAATAACCTACATTTAGATTGATGGTCATTTGTAACATTTACAAGATGAAGTTGATATAAGAGAAGGAAGAGACCCTTCCTTTTTCATTGGGACCTGGAAAAACGTGAAAAATGGGCTCATGGGAATCACATGATGTTCAACAAGTACAATGCAAAGTCCTGCATCTGGGTCAGAGCAACCCCAGACATGACTACAGACTTCAAGAAGAACTCATCAAGCATTCTGGTGGACAAAAAGCTGGACATGAGCCAACAATGTGAGCATGCAGTCCAGAAGGCTAACTGTATCCTGGACTGAATCAAAAGGAGTATGCCTAGCAGGTTGTCCTTCTACTGTGCCCTTCTGAGACTACACTAGGAGTACTGCATCCACGTCTGAGGTCCTCAGGATAAAAAAGACATAGACCTGCTATAGTAGGTCAGGAGGAGGCCACAAAGATGGTCAGAGAGGTGGGACATCTTTGGCAGATAGGCAGAGATAGTTGGAGTTATAATGCACAGAGAAAAGAAGGCTCTTGGGAGACCTCATTGCAGGCTTCCAGTACTTAAAGGGGCTTATAAAAAAGAGGAAGGGCAACACTTAACAGATAATGAGATGGCAAGGGGGATCAGTTTTAAACTAAAAGAAGAGATATTTAGATTAGATGCTAGGAAGTTAGAGGTGGTGAGACACTGGAAGAGTTTGCTGAGAGAAGTTGTTCAAGGCCAGCTTGGATGGTGCTTTTATCATCTTGATCTAATGCATATCATCTCTGCCCATGCAGCGGTGGATGGAAACAAGTGATCTTTAAGGTGTTTTCCAACCAAAGCCTTTCTATGACTGTGTTATTTAGACAACACAGAAATCTACCCTAATGCTTCAGAAAAATCTGAATAGTCACAAGATTACAAATCACCTTTTTTTTTAAATAAATTTGTTAACAGAATACAAGAAATTACAAGAAATAAAACAACAGCAACAAACAAACACTCCACACACCTCCCCCATCCTCTGCTGCCTGCCTTCATCAAAAAAACCCAACCCCCAAATTTTTTTCCCTCAAAGTTTGATTAAACATTGCAAGACATTGCCCAGACATATTGTGGAGGCACTATCCTTGGAAAAATGCCAAACTTCATAGAAAATAGCCCTGCAGAAGTTTCTCTATTTGACCCGGTTATGAGCTAGGGTTTGGACCTGATGATCTCAAGAGGTCTCTTCTGACTTCAACCATTTAACGTTTCTAATAATTTCTGACTATTTTTCTTCACTAAAGCTAATTTTCTGTGCTTCAGCATGAGGAGAAACGAATGCTTAAAAAAGATAACATGTTTCTCCTATATGCATCTCTCCAGTCACCAGTCCCCAGGAATGTGGGCAGGAAGCTTGATCTGTACACTGGCACCCCAGGCATTACAGAAATAAAAGAATTAAAACTCTCTAAGAGAATGTAAACATGGGCTTTTGCTTCCTTCTATTGTTTTGTCTTTTTTTCCTTCTTGAACTTGAAGTATGAGTTTGCAAATGTTTCCTTCCTTTTGTTTATGATCTTCTTGAACTTGAAGTATGAGTTTGCAAATGTTTCCTTCCTTTTGCTTATGATCTTCATTTATAATCTAAATGAAGCAAGGACAGAGTATATTAATATTGAGAAACATTATCTTTTAACAATTTTTCTATAATGTCTTTCATTAATTTAAAAAATAATCATAAACATAGTGTTGTGTTTGCAATTAAAATCTCCTGTCAATAATTAATTGCTAACAGAAGTAATTCAGATTTTACAGAAGATATTGCTCAAAGGTGCTATTCAGATTAAAATGCCAAGAATCTAGTGCATATTCCTTTGTGCCTTCAAAATTGTGGGCTTCATTTGAAAGTGTTAACAGTAGTATGATGAACCCAGGCCTAAAATATCAAATTTCTGATATAGAATTAAAACTTTGACCAGAATTAAAACATACATTGAATTGTAGATTGAAATAAGCAGTAGGTTAACCTTGACCAGCTGCCAGACTCCCACCCCACCTCTCTCTCACTCACCCCACCTTAGCAGGATAGGGAAAGAAAATAAGATAGTAAAGCTCATGGGTCAAAATACAGAGATTGACCCATGAGAGACAACTTAGGGAAAATTTATTTAATTTGCTGCTAACTAAGATAGATCTGGATGACTGGAAGCAAAACCAAAACCCAAACCCATTCTTAGACACACACACATCATTTTTTCAATAATTTACTTTCAACACTGCATTTCCAATTCTTCCACCTGTTCCATTCCCAGAGGGGCAAGGATTATGGGGGACAGGAGGATGTCACTTCATAGCAGTTACTGCCTGCTACTCCTTCCTTCTTACACTTTTGACCAACTCCCTGGGTCATCTCCACCTCAATATTTCAGAGTAAATCTTCACAGTAAGTCCTCCACTGGGTACTTTCCTGTCAGGAAAATCTTCTCCAGTGTGGGCTCTCATCAGATCACAATTCCTTCAGGAAATATCCAGTTACTCTTTTGTGGACTGCAGTGTGGTTATCTGCTCTGGCATGGCTCACTCCAAGGGCTTTAGGGGAATCCTAGATACAGCACTTGTAACACCTCCTACTCTGACTTTTGGTCTATTTTTCACTTTTTCCGTCACTCCTCTTGTCCATGTAACATTTTTCCCTTCTTAAATGTTTTTGCCAAAGGGATCAGCAGCTTGGCTGACAGATTGGGTAATGTCCTCTGGTGGGTTTGTTGTGCAACCAGCTGGAACCAGCTGGAAGCAGCTGAGTCCAGTCAGTGACAGCTTCTGGACTCTGCTCACAGAGGGCACTCTCATAGATCCCCACTATGAAAAAACTTGCCACCTACACCCAACATGAAAAAGAAAGATATCATGAAGAGAGTTAAATAAAATGCAAACTAAACCACCAAAATTTCATTGTGTTTGAAGTCCTGTTTGAAACAGATTAAGATAAAAAGTTACCAAATCAAATATAACTTCATTCAGAAATCAGCACTCAGATAGAATTACTGAGTCAAGGTAAATAGAGATACTGATGAAGGGGAATGGATATGTAAAGAGCTGCAGCTTTGCAAGTTGTAAGAAAGACAATTTTGGTATAAAGAACTATTTTCTTATTGTTTATTTTTTTTCAACATTAATCATTATTGTTCTTTCTTGGAAAGAAATTATTATAAATCAGTCATGTGAGCAGGATTATACGATTACTGGGAAGCTAGTCATAAAAATAACCCATATATATATGTGTGGGGACATGTGGACACATATAAGCAGAAACGCCTGATGCAGATGGAGTCCTACTCTGACTGATTGAGGTAACTAGCTTTTCCTTTCCTTCTCAATAAGTTGTCTGTGTCCCCTAGGATGATAGTGATAGTTTAGATGACTTCCTAAACCTTCAGGATGAGGTCTTGTTTGCCTGGATTGGGCATTTAAAATAAATACCTATAATTTTCCCTGGTTTCTTCAAGCACAATATTGGGAAACAATGTCACAGAAAAATTAGAAAATTTTTAATCTATCTAATCAAAAAAATCTCCTATAGATCCTAGAAAAGTGGCCCAAATGCTGTGCAAAACAAAAAGTATCAACCAAAATGCAAGAAAAATTGCTCTACCATTCATTAAGTTTCAAAATTATTCTTGTGCTCCTTTGGGTATTCTGTGGACAGTGGACTGACTTCAATAGCTGAAACTGAACAAGGAGCATCCTTATCCAAATATTTATCAGGTGCTGAGTAACATATGTGCGAGCTCTCAATTTAGTTGTCTAAAGCAAATAATGCTCCTCACATTCAATTTTGTAATTGAATTTTATTGGGATAAATATCCTCTTATTGGGATAAAAGTTCTGCAACCAACAAGAAAAGGTAGTATTATGTCTTTCTGCGGCTATGTTCTGTGATTTGCAGCAATTGTGCCCACTAAGAGCTCTGTTCAGATAATTAAACATAACTTGCAAGCTACATATCGTTCTATCTGAAACACAAATATTCTTTAACAGAATTTGGTTTTGTTTCTAGCTGCCTCAATGGTTTGTTCAGTCAAAGCAGAGTAAAGCAAAACAATGTTCCCATTTTTTTTTTCATTTCTTTATTATTGTGGCATGGAAGGAAGAAAAAATTCTGATTAGGATAAGCTATTGCTATACAAAATGTGATAGTACTGCTCACAGCCGGAGTAAAGTATGTAGCTCCTGCTGTAATCATGATCAGACCATTTAAATTTAACTTGAATACAGCCTACGAATCTTGCATGAGTTTAATTTTTGTGAAGAACATTCCCCCCCAAAACACTTAACATTTAAAAACTATTGAGGCCCACCCCCCATGTTTTTCTGATACTTTCCCTTGTATTATTATTGTTCCTGTAAAAGAGAAAAGGTGCTTAGTATAAAACTGATCATGAAGACTAAAATCTTTTTCTTATTTATGCACTTGAAGTTAAGCAATAAAGTAGTATTTTCCATTATAGATACTGAAACATCACATATAATATTTCTGTCTATTCATAAAGCAAAAAAGAAAGACCAGTCAATTCAATAACTGGAACACTTGAGAATAACAAAGTGTACTTATGGACATGAACAAAAAAAACCTACTGTAATTTAGGGAATCATCATTAATCAGCAATTGTTAATTTTTTGTTGCACCTAGTGGTATAAGTTCCTAAAGACAACATTTCTAAGCAAAATATTGATGTGCTGGTCAGTGTAAATGTCTTTTCCCAGGAGAAATAAGCTCTAGAAAACCCTGTGAAATACTATATTAGGAATTGTCATTAAAAAAATAAAATTATATTTTTTGTTTGCGTCTTATATATTTTCTCTGTAATTCCAATCAGTACCTATAACTTTTTATATAAAAGTGGAATTCACATATGGAGCAGTCAATTATTAAATTGGCTGCTTTGTAAAATGACTGGAGTTAAAAATAGTTTATAAATTATTCCACAGTTTTCATATTGTTCTAACTGTTGCAATTTAATGCTTCTCTAGCTCTATTTTCCATCTTCTCCTTTCTGAACTCAAACATAAAAGATTAAACAGATTAGCCCATTTTTTATTTCAATAAATACGTGGAATAAAGTGCAATTTTTAAACTATTAAAACAATGACCTAAAATCAAATAATTACTGAATGCATGCCCTTGAAGAAGTGGTGTGGTAGCTATGGGTTTCCCAATGGAATTTAATGGTATATTGTCTCTGTGTTTTAGTTCACAGCTGGGTAACAGCCAGCTGTTGAAACCCTAAGCCTCCATGACTCATAGTGCTTAATATTTCCATCCACAAACTGTTTCTTATTTTTTGTCAGCAAGTCTTTCATTTTAGTTTTTCAGTCTCTGACTGTAATTTTTTAAGATGTACTATTACTTTAGTTAAATTCCCTTTTCTTTTCTAGTTTCTTATAAGCATGAAGTCTTGATTTTAGACAAAAAAGAACTGATTAAGCTGAGAAGCAAGCAAAGAAATAAAAATAGACATATATACCTCCAGCTTGACTTCAAGTGGTATTTTTTGGTATTTACTTGTAAAGCCTCAAGTCATTACAAATCTTCCAGTTTTCCACTAGAAAAATGAATTAGGGTACTGGGCTTAGAGGGACACATATCTGAGGCATTATATTCACATTGATGTTCTAAAATGGTTTTCACTGTCCATTATGGTAATTCTTACACATTTTCTCCTACACAGTTTTTCATCTACATCTCGTATATAAACATATCTCCTCCAAAGTGCTTAAAAATCTTCTCAGTCTCCTCCTGTACATAGTACTGCAAAGTATTTAGCAACTCCCAGGAGCTTTTCAGCCATTTGCAGCACAAGCTCTGAAACAAGAGGAAAATTTAATAAAAATAATTATAAAAATAATTTTTGCTGTATGTGCTTAATTTAAACCATTTCCCACTATTGCTGTATTACATATTTGAACTCAGTTGCTTAAAAGCAAATCACACTAACTACAAATTATTCCAAATTGAGTTACTGATATTTGTATTCAGAAGGATTTTTGCAATACACATTTCCTTTTCTCATTAATGGACAGAAAACCTGCACTTGTCCTAACTTCCATTTTTTTATTAGGGCAAATGTGAGTGCTCTGAACTCTATATAAACATATTCACATTACCCTCTAGCTAGCTATGACTGTAGCTAAATAATGTAGTTGTTTTACATACCAAATGCTGAAGTTGCCTTTCTGTGCTTATCTGGAAACACAGGAGGCTTAACACAGCTGTGTCAATAACTACACTAAGTATCACAAATCAAAAACTTTCCTACTTGGCTCCCTTAGTAAGGGAAGTGTTTAGATTCAGTAAACACCCTCTGAGTATTCTTATTGAAAATGGGCAAGTATCCCACAAGTATTCTGCATATCACTTGTAATACAGAGAAACTCACCCAGCTTGATGGTAACACTTAGTTCTTCCTTTATATTTTAACTCCCTCAATTATATGGACTAGTAGGTACCAGATCATTGAGAATAGGATAGAAAGAAGAGAATAGTAACTAAAGATGTGCAGATATATTAAGAATACAAGAAACTGTCATTTGGATTTATATCAAACATTAATTAAGCAAGATCCATCTGATGTAATACTTTTTCCTAAGTGAAAAATTCCATATACTTAAAACACTTGTGATTTAAGCCTAGGAGCAAACCTGCTCAACCATCAAGTCTTCAGCTTTCAAGTCCTGTCAATTTTATTATTATTTTTCTTTAAATTAGTGTTAATGGAATTAAGAGCTTGACTGGAAAAATTTTATTTTAGTATCATCATCCCTACATGAAGTTTAAAATAAATAAGAATCATAGAACCATGATTTTAGAGAGTGAAAAGCTATAATTCTCAGAAACTTATAGAATCATGGACACACTGGAAGTGGCCTCACGAAGATCATTCCAACCTCCTGCTCGAAATAGGGACAGGTCTTACCCTAAGACAGGGCTTTGTGCCAACAGGTCTTGAGAACTTCCCATGGCAGGGAACATTTTATGTTCCATGCCACTGCCATGGGAACATTTCTTTGTGTGTTTAGTGTAAAAATATAGTAGTTTCCTGCTAAATGTCATGTATAGTCAACAAAACCAAACAAAACCAAAAAGTAAACAAAAAAATAAACTAATAACAGAAACAAAGTAAGCATCCTCACCTATGTCATCAATCATATTATTCATAAACCCTATAAATCTATGTGTAACTGTTAGCTTTAGAATCCAGGAGGATATTCAAGGAAGAAAAAAATATACTTTAATATTGCTAAGAAAAACATCATGGTTACCAATTAGATTCTGACTTGCATTTTTAAGAATGGAGTACAATATATTCAGACTTATTAACAGATATTTAATAAAGTAACCTAATTGATTCAGAAGTGGAAAATGTAGAACAACTTCTTGGGGACTCTTTAAAAAGTTCTTATGTTTAGCTTCCAAGCAATTTCTAATAGTTACAGATGAAGAATAGTCACGTATTTCCCATATGTAATCAGTTAAATGAGAGGAAGCACAGATAATTTGAGTGTATTTTTAGATCTACATGCAAATGACTCTCTTTTTCCAAGTGTCTTCTTTTTCCTATTCTGCATAGTTTATGTCTTTGTGCTGTGTATATGGAATGTTACAATTTAACAGATTTAGAAACATCATAGTCCAGGCAAAGTCCCTTTTTTACTGCATTTATTTTTTCCTACTGACATGGAAAAAAGACACCCAGGTGACATGATTTAGCCCCATCTGACACTAAGTACCACACAGCCACTCACTCACTGTCCATTTCTATCACACAACCTACCTGAGATGAGGGAATTTCACAATGAAATGTTTAGCTAGAGCACATTTTATTTGTTGGAGGTTTTTTACTAAACTGTCTGAGCAGTTTGCACTGAAGTTAAATTTTTCTCCTGTTTTAGATTTAAAAAATCTAATTATGTTAGTGTAAATTGAAATCTAATCAGGAAAATATGTCTTTAGATTAAATGTGATCGATAACTCTGTAACAAAAATGGTTAATGATAAATATGTACTCATGCATGTATAGTTTTCTGTGTTAGTTATTATTTTAAATATTTAGTTTTTTTAAAGTATGTAGTCCTCTTGGATCTCCTTACAGACTTCTGTGTTTGTTTGGATATATCTCTTTGATTTGGCATATGATTACAGAATTAGTCTTCTATGAAACTGGATAATAAAAAGAGACATTATATATGAATAAAAATATGAATTGTCCATGTATGTTACCACTCCAGAATAAAAGCATACGTGATACTGTATTAGAAGATAACACAAGTGGGAAAACTCAGGTGAAAAGTGCTTTCATTAGAGCATGTGTGAGAAACAAAGATAAAGGATAAAAAAACCAAAAGAGAGATAGAAAATTACACAGACACAATGGAAATTGAAACAATATTATTTCAATCCAGAGAAAAATCCAGTAAAATGCTTCTAATGTTGGTACTATTTTAACACTAGATTTAAATTCTAGTTGAAAAAGATGTTTGGCTGAAATGATTACCTTGAGATTGATGTCTTCTATTCAGATTGAGGAGGCATAATAAATTAATTTAAAAAAAATAGAAGGTATATATCATGTAGCTACAGGGAAGATTTTTTACAAACTTCTGTAACTTAGTGGGGAGGTTTGAGTTGTTTTGGGTTGGGTTTGGGATTTGTTTTGATTTGGTGATTTGTTTTTTCTTTTTTATATTGGGATTCCAAAGTGCTGAAAACTCATAAGAAGTTTGAGGTAATTTATTTAGAAATTACTAAGAAAAAAAAATAAATACTCCCTAAAAAATCACTAACTCAAAAAGAGGAGATAATTTGTAAGGCTCTAGTATTAGACCATGTGGCAATCTGTGAACCAGCACTGCTTCATCAAGTGCCCAATATTTTCCATATTATTCAAGCTCCTTGAAAATTAAAAGAAATAAACTAAAATTATTTATTTGTTGCACTGGAACATAACAAAATGAGGACAGAATATCTGATAGAACATAAAATCTCTGAAGGCATTAGGAATCAAATTTTTGCTTCTATGAATTTTACAGTGTGTCTGTAATGCTTTTTAAGTATGACAGGTTTCATTTACAGCTTTCTTTATAAATTAAAATATTTTTCAAGACTGTGCATACATGTGTGCACATACATGCTAATATATATTTATATATACATGAAATATTTTTAAAACAAGTGGTTTAAAGTTGAAAAAATATTACTGGAATCTGAAAACTAGCAAGACACTCATTTCATACTATGTCTTTTATTCTTAATAACATGTTCAGAAAGCCTCCAATGTTTTTAAAATACATTCTTATGAACCCCTTCATAAATTGTGTGGAAGAGAAGTAATTTACATTTTGTCTTTTTCCCCATTAGCTTTAAGGCATTTTATCAAATAAGACTAAAAGGCAAGATGTAATAGTCCGATACAAAGATAGCAGATTACAAGAATATCCACACTGAGGATACTCCTGTAATCTGATATTCCAGTATTCCCTTAGCAAATTTGTTACACAGTAATGTTCCATGTGGCTTATTTCTCTTTTGTCCCGTTAAAACCTGGATTCATTCCTGTGGATAGTTCAATGACAGATTTAGTGGTGCCATTCCAGCAAGTTTGATAGTCCATTGGGTAGAACAGCTTGCTGAAATACGGGAATTATGGACTCCTTAAATCTCCTGAAACTTTAGGGAGCAAAATAAGAACCAGTACTGCTTTCCACAAAACACAACCATCACCTCTAATGGCACTCAAAATTGCCTCAACGTACAGAGCATAGGTTGAAATGAGGTGGATTGAGGCATCCAGGAACAAGCTAGACCTTAAGATGTACAGCAAAGATAAAGATACAAATATCCCCAACTATATTAATTACCCTTGACTTATCTTACTGTCATTGCAGTTGAAGGGACACTTCTAGAAAGTTCTCCATGTGGTATGCCTAAAACCATTCCCTTAGGATTTGCTAATCCTGTTCCTCTTCCTTGGCTTCAAAAGAAGTATAGATAATTAGCTCAGATATAGATACCTATAATTTAAAACAGATGTATTTTATCTTTCTGGTTAGAAGCTGTATTTGCAGTTTGGGCTCCATGTTTAAACAGGGAAAACCATAGACACAGAGTGAAAAAGAATGTTGCTAATCATTTGAAATTTCTTGGACAACTCCATTAAGGATTCTAAAAATGCTGATGCCACTGTCTCATAATGCCCTCAACCCATCATGGCTTCATCCCTATGGAAGGTTTTATGATTAGTCTAACAACAGTCAGGCCAATGAGTAGAGTTATAGTAAAAGAGAGGGCAATACTAGAAAATTTCTCAGTATGACCTTACTAGCAGGGAATTCAGTGCTGAAATTTATGTTTATTCATTTTGCGTAGCCGGAGGCTGATACAAAGTTTAGCTCCCTGTTACTAGCTCCCTGAAATTTTTAAATATTTTAAAAGTCTAAATATTTTATAGTTTCAGAAATTTGATAATTTAGGAGATGGCTAATGAATACTAGTTAGTATGTTGAGAGATGTGTATTGTAAACTGACAAACTAGCAGAGTTTTTTTCATGGTGCATTTTTTGTTAGTTTTTGAGGCTTTTTGTTGTTTGCTTTTTAGTTAATTTTACTGGTGGTTTTTTTCATAGTCATAGAATCTTAGAGTAGTTTTTGTTGGAAGGGTCCCTAAAGACAATACTCAATAAAGAGAATTTAAACTTGTAAGAAAAATTACCTACTATTTAATTTTGTTTCAGGTACTCTTCCCTACTATCATCAGATTTGAAGTTAAAGCAATAGAAGACATACATTAAGTTCTTAAGCTCCAGGGATGAAGAACATGTTCATGTTAACTACAAATCATTTCAGCTTTTGTTCAAAAAGTTTAGCATACCTCCTCCAGCATATGACTAGGGTAAAGATAAAGAGATACTATGTTAGGAATAGAAAACAAAACAAAAACTAAGAAAGGAAGCAGTAAGCAGTTTTGAGGGTGACATAGAGGTATTCCCCTAGGATAGGTGCAGATAATGGGAAAAGCAGTTAGAGCAGAAGAAAAATAAGTGGAATAGACAGATAGATATATCTAGTTCATGGATATGAAAATGATTAAATACTCGCTAGACTATGACCCCATCTCCTTGTTTCAATGGCTTTAAAGCATAATGATTCACAAAGCCTGTTATTTATTTCTTTTATAATGGTTATTCATTTTAATCATCAGCAATGAAACAGATGCTTGAATACTTTTCTTTCAATAAAGGATAAAGCCTGTATGATTCATGCTTACTCTTGTGCATGAATAGAAATTTCTAACATTCAGGCTGTATGTTGCTGAATCTATCAATTAATTAGTCAAATTGTCATTAAATAGGAAGTTCTGGCTGTAGTTCTTTGTTGTTGCTATGCATGGCAGTGGGAGCTCTAAGTATTCTACTGGAGTGCCTGGTACATTGCTCAGCTTCCACCACAACTATCAGAAGTAGCAAGAACCTGAATCAAAAAACCTATTTTTGTGACTTCTAAGTGTTGAAATGAGGTAATGCTGATAGCAGAATACATATAATTTAACATCATAGATTGGATTAAACTTCTGGAAGTCAATTTAACACAATTTAATTTTTTTTTTTCCTGCTCTTTAAAATAACAATCTGTGTCTCAGAATTATATCTCTTCTCTTAAACTCCCAGTATTTTAAGAATATGAAGGAAAAGTTCTTCTTTAAAGGCATATTTTAAAAAGTAATTAGCAGTTAATCTGTAACAAAAATATTATTTTAAAATACAATTTATTGTATTGGAAATAAATTTACACCTGTAACCTGCACAAGAGTAACATTCTTTTTCCTTTATTGTATATATTACTTCTATTATTACTTTACTCTTTCCATCACCTATTGCAGAGAGTAAAAATGATAACTTCATTTAAACTGTTAATGCACCCATGAAAGCCAAATCAAAGTATGATGCAGTTATTTAAAACTATGTAGCCTTGGCAAACAAAATTCAACCTTGGTTTAATTTGTTTTAGTTGAAGTACTTAAAAAAAATAAAAAAAGATACTTTACCCTTTGGACTACTTAAAAGAACAATGATCAAAATAAAATCAAAACATGAGAAATATTTAGCCTAATATATACTCATATTGCAGCTATTGGAGATTAAAGGAATAACAAAATGGAATACCCATCATTATGTTTTTTGACACATCCCAGGAGAAACTACTTTTCCAAACTGAATGAAAAAATCTTTTCATTGCCTTCTTAAACTGTCTCTAAACTGTAGGGAAGAATGTAAATTTTCTCATAAGGGATCTAAGGAACTATTTCCAAAAAGGGAAAAATTATGTTCTTGTCTTTAATCTGAAGCATTTATGTTAATTTATGGATTTTATGTCAAACACCTAGATCTTTTAAGGTGTCCCTCTGTCTCTATTATTACAAGTTAAAATCTTAATTTTTTTTTTTATTTTTTTTTTTTTATTTTTTTTTTGTCTTTCCATTAACCCTGTGGATATTTGCTTCTTCATCTAAAGGTGAAAAATTTCAGCTGAGGTAAATAAAGATTTTTATTTTTCTATTTTTCTCCTACTCATGTCAAAAAACCTTGCTAATAATATTTCTTTGAGTCATTTCTTGAAGACAATTAAGTTTCACAGTCTGCTCAGTAAACCATCTCCTAACTCTAACACTGTCATCCTAGAAGCAGGTCTTGGCATGTGTGGTAACACATATTTAGGTGTTTAGAGAGATTGACTTTGGAGCTCCACTGTAACCAGAGCTACCATGTTTTAAAACTTTTCATGCTATCTGCAAAATAGGAAGAATGGTTTATTGCTTCAGGACAAAGGGTCAACAAAGTCAAGAATTTTTTCTCTAGAAGCTACTACAACAGGAAGTAAACAAGTTGTTTGTAAGTGCTGCTTGAGTGTTTTCATGTCTTTAGCTCTGAGAATTTCTAATATGTGAGGTCTATTCAATTGTTCTTAACTGTTCTTTCTTATAAACACTTTTATATTTTCCCCTCTTGAAACTGGGGAAAATTTTACCTCCAATTCTGACACTGGATGACAACCAAGACACTCCTTCAGCTGTTTCTGTTTAGGTATGTCCTTCTGTTTACTCCAATTTTTTCTCCTGCTCTTTATATTTGAGGTCCTTATTTTTTGATTACATGATCATGAATAGTTGATCACTGTTCATTCTGTTCATGCCACTCACTATTTGACAGATGTCTATGATATCCATTTCAACATATCTCTTTTTTTAAACTGAAGACCTTCAGCTAGCTCAATTGTTAATCATATGGAATGTATCTTATCACTTTACAACAGGACAACCTCACAAAAAAAAAAAAAAAAAACAACAAAACCCATACTAAAAATAAACTCAATGCTCAATCAAACAAGCCAGCACACAGTAAGGTGGACAAAGCATGGATTTTTTTTCAGGAGAATAGTTTTAATTTCTTTTTTTAGAATTTGGTTTTATTTTTTTGTTTATAATTTTTGGTTGTTGGTTTTTCAACTTCTTGTAAAAGGAGATATTTTCCTAATCTATCATAATCCTATTTTGCTGTTCTTATGGGGTAGCCACCAGGTCAGAGTCGATCAGTTTTTTTGTGAAATTTGGATTGGTTTTACCAGGTATATACTTTTATTTACACTGGATTTCTTTGGCAAATTTTCTTCCTGGTCACTCAGTCTTACAATGTCCCTCTACAGTTCTTCCACAAGTGTGTTCTTGATTTTTTCACATCTCTTGTCAAGACCTTAAAAAGCACGAGTCATTGGATAGACCACACAGAATTCTGTCAGGGTAATGCTCCATTGCAAAAGCTAATAATTTACTCCTGTCATGTTACCTGTCTTATAACTAATTATTTATCCATCCAAATACTTGTCCTTTTATCCCAAGCTGTCTTAACTTCCTTGAAAGCTCTATGAGACGACCTTGTTAGGAACATTTGTAAACCCAAGTATGTCTTTTCCACATATTATCCTTAGATTGATTTTTGTCCCATTCAGAATATTAGCAGTTATGTGTTAAAGTCCTTTAACAGGGAATGCCATTGTAAGTCTGGACCTAAAACTTCTCCATTGCTTTGAAAATCACTGGTCTTTTAGAATGCACTCTACTACAGAGGAACTCACTGCTCTGAAGATATGTAAAAATGTCAAAAGTTTTTATCAGAGAACTGAATTAAACAGGATTTTTCCCAATGGACTTTCATCTTCATAATTGACAGTTAATACAGATAACTGCTTTCTTGCAAATTCCTCCCCTAAAACAGTCTATCTACTGTCAGACTAGGAAATTAAGGAACTCAAACTCAAGGTTTTGAGAAGGAGTTAATGAAATATTTTTCCTTTTATGTTAAATTAGATGTCAGTTAAACTTTAGTTGTGTAGGGGCGAGAAACATAGTTTAAAACTATTTGAAAGATGCAGTACCATTTCTGAAAGGAGTTTAAGCAACACTCAAACATTTGATTGATGCCAAATGAGAGTACATGCCAATCACAAAACAGCAGGAATACTCATCTAGGCTGTCAGGTTTCCAAGACTAACAGGGCTCCCATGCTGCTTGATGAGACTGAGGAAGTTATATTAAACAGATTTGTGAGCTTCTTCTCTACAACAAGAGCAACAAAAAATTGCTACTACCCTGTGAAATGACAATAGATAAGGGTTTTGTATAAGTACACAGAAGAGAAATTCTTCATATCGAATGCTGGACTTGTGAGTTACTCAAGTCTAGATAATGGCTCTTTCTATGTGTCTGTGAGGAGAGATGATTTTCCAAAAGCATATAAAAATTTTTGTTAGATATTATCTTTTTTAAGTTCAAATTTGTAAGAAAACGTTTTTTACTTCCATGTAAAATCAGATAACTGATCTCAACCTTAGGGAAAAGAAAAAAAAAGCGCATAATAAAAGTTGCAATGCCAAGAACACAGCAAAGTGACTTACCACACAGATATGATGAAAGTACATTATGACTTCCACTATGAACAATTCTATGAATCTTTAATTTCCTGCTCTATCTCAGGGCCAGTTCTGCAAATGCTTTATCATGAGAAAAGTCCCGGAGTTCAATGAGATTACTCACAAGGGTAAGGCAAAAGACAAATCTGGTACAACTTATAAGATCAAACTACAAATGCTGAAATGATTCAGCTTTCAAGTTCTTTTGATCATGTACATATTTTTTTCCTTTCCTTTTCTGGCTGAAAAAAAAGTTATAACTAGAAAAATGCAACAAAGTAATTCTAATAATTCAAATACTTCTTTAGTTAAAAAAAAGAAAAGGAAAGGAAAAAACTACTCAACCTAGAACATGGAAAAAAAAAAAAAGATTTCTCCAGAAGCTGCAATGATGAATATAAGCTATTTAATTTTAATTAAAAATTGTTAAGAAAGAAAAAAAGCAAATTAAATAAACTGCTATGTGTTTTAGACATTTAAATAAGTCATTGAAGAAACAGTATGGGTTCTTTAATCAATTAGCTAATCAAAATAACTGCTAAAAAAAAGGAACCCTCAATATAAAGTTACTTTTCCATGCAACTTTAAAAAAATACTCTACTAGCTCATCAGATCTTATTTTATTTCAGTAATGAAAGAAACTTAATTCATATTTCTGCCCTTTATGATGCTTTATCCACAAAAACATAAGTATCTGAAAGTCATGTTACAACTTTTAGAACTTAATTTTCCAAATACAACTAAACACTTTTTGCAATTGTGGTTGGATCATTAAATATTTAATGTGGTATTTGTGAAAACCTTAAACTTAATGAAATAATTTTCCTGGTATAAGAAAGAATAACTTCCTATAACAAGAAGTAGTGAACATGTGCTATTTTATTAATATAGCTGTATATGTAACACTCCTTAAGCCATAAATGGCACTGCAAAACACAGTCATTTGAAATGTGATAAATACAGAATCTTTATTGAAATGCTAATCTACATGCTACTGTAATGATTCATAATAGAAACTTTCTTTGTTTCTGTTAGTAACTAAGTTTATTAAGCCATTATGTAAAAACACTCATCCCTTTGCCTAATCAGTCCTTGAAGACAAAGTGTATTTTTATTCTCCTACGAAGTGTTTGCTGTCTTATGCAGATTAATTTACCTAAATTTATAATAAATTTATTGTAGACTAGGGAAAAGAAGGATTGATCTACTCTACATTGAAGTCAGGAAAAATCCACTGATAAAGAATTGATTAGGTAAACTTGCACAAATTGCAAATTAATCAGGATTTTATGTTAATTTGAACATTTCTGACTAACTTGTAAGAAAATTTAATGGAAACATATGACAATGTAGCACTAAATTTATTTATTCATTTATTTGTAATCTCAGGGGAAAAAAACCCTTTTCTTTTATAAAGAATTTTAATATCTGTTATGGGCCAAGATATTTTCTTTTTTCACTCTCTTTCAAAATGTGATAGGAGTGGAAATTGGTAGACCCTTTCCTGAAAAAGATACTATTGTCCACAATGCACTTTATCCCACTCCTTCATGACCAATAGTGTTGAACACATCATAAATATTCACTATATTATGTAGCTAAGTAATTGACAGAGAATAATTAAGTCTTACACTGATGAGACACTGTGGGATGTGCAATTAATATACCTGAATGAATGCTGTTCACATTCACCATCAGCCTCTTATCTGAAATTTGCCATCCAGTATGGAAATCGATTTCACATAAGAGCAATTTCAAATGAATTAGGATTATGTCGCAGGCAGGCAGCATTTTCCTTCATGTCTGGACAGTCTATCAACTATTTCTGTTTAGCGTAACTGGAGAGCTGACTGTTGAATAGACTTGTGTGCAGAGATTGTTCTCATAAAGATTTCAAACTTTGCTCTTTCAGCTATAGCAGGTCAAATCTTATTTACAAATGTGGACTTATAACTAAATAAGTAGAGACTATGATCCCAATTTTAGCTAAAGAATTGTCTGCCCTGTCATTCATTGATAGGGTTATGTCCTTGTTTCACATATATATATTCCAGGAGTCTATGCCACTATTTTTTTGAGGAATCTCATTATACATCAATACTTCAAGAAATTAACTCATTCTCATTAGAAAAAAACAAGAAAAAACAACTGTTTCAGAATATTTTAAGTATTGAGGTGTAGCAATTAAGTAGCAAATTCCTGTTAATACAGAATGATGGCAAAATAGTCACCATTCCTCTGCACAATGTAAGAAATGCAGAAGTGGGTAAATAGGCAAGGTTTTAAAGTAGAGGCCTGTCTTTTATAAAGCCAAACTGAATAAAATATTAGTGCGGAAAACATGGATTTTTATTAAATGTATTGCCTGAAGGAAAAGCAGAAGAGAGGTAACTGTTTTATGAAGAGATGAGCTATTTTAGCTTTAAAAGAATATTGCCTTGGAAGGAAATGAGCATGAATAGACCTTAAATGAAATTTAGGTGAGAATAAAGAACTGATATAGAATTGAATTTCTTGGGCAACCTTGAAAAATTAGTGGGGGCAAAAAGACCTCTTTTTTAAACACAGCTAAATACTAATCATTTGATATCAACATGACAGAGAGAGTCTGGGCATGATCCAAGGTCTCCCTTCAAATCCTACATTCATGCAGTTATGTACATGACTACAGAAATTATAACAAGATGTGGAAAAAACTAAGGGGTCCATTTTATGTATCTCACAGTATATGATGTGTCCAATCTATATTACAGAATGTGTACTTTATGCCACTTGTCATAGTTAACAGTATCACTCATACATATTTCCTACTCATACACCAAGCCTACCCACTTTGATTATTCTTTGTATTTTAGTTAGTTTGAATAGTGTTGGATTTTTCCAGATGTAAGAGGTTTGCTGAGTTTTTCTGATTATTTTGTTTATTTTTTATCTTGCAACAGCTGAAAAATAAAACAATAAAGGTCAAGAAACTCCCTCGCTACCTCTTGCTTTTTGCTCTTCCACATTTACTGGGGCATCTCAAAGTCAGCGCTTACTTAATTTGTAAATCTGTCCTTTGAAGTGCTCATAAATGTACTAGAATTACACTAATTTGCTGTAAGCAAAGTTTTCTTTTTGCTTGTAGGAAGTTCTCTGGGAGTATTCCCCAAGAAGTTTATTATGCTGAAAGACTTCAAGAAAGGCTTTTTCATGTCAAGTTTTGGAACGCTTGGTTACAAATTGCTGTTCGTGATGATTTGTTTTGTTCACTGGTATCATCCATTCTGAAAGAACATACTATTGCAGGTTGTTTTTCAGATTGCTTGAATGTCTGCTGACATTAGTTTTGTTACGTTGGTTTGGTTCCTTTAAAGGAAGATGGGTTATCTTTTTTCTACTCTAATATTTCTGAACATTAACAGTCAAACGCTTAGGAGAATGGATTACAGGCAGCCTCACCTCTGATGAGTCACAGCTGTGTTAATTACCAAAACCAGTCTTGCCCTTAATAGGTCACAGCTATATCCAATAAGGGTGAATGTGATAAAAGGGTTGGTTGGCTAGTCAGGGAAGGATGATCCAGAGGGAGGGATCCAGAGGGTGGATGGACCAAACCAGGGGAGAATTGCTACTGTGAGGAGTTTGCTGTGAGGTCACTCAGTCTGCAAGGGAAGCCTGCTGGAGTTGGAGGCAGGATGGTCAAGTTGTGATGAAGAATAAACTGGGACCTTTTCACACTGATGAACAAGAGGTGTGTGCCTTGGCTCATTTCTATCTCTAATGTGAGGTTTGTTGTGACAGGTTTTGAAGTATGTTGATTCCTATTCCTTTAAGATGGGAAGTAATGGATAGGCAGTACTTTCTCTATTTTGACTATTGAAGACAAAAGCGATCACTTTCCAGACATGAACAACTGATGACTGCTCATGCACTATTTTTCCTGCATGGGTCAATGTTTGAATTACTAAACCCAGGTTTCTATTATTTTCTTTTTTCAGGGGAAATTGTGGTCCAGAGGCAGAGAGGAGCAAAGAGCAGACCACCTAATCATAGCTAACTAAAATTTTAAAATTTTACCCAGAAATCTATATGTAATCATGAAAAAAAAATGAACCATAAAATAGGACGTATTAGTATATATATATATAAAGCATTAGGTACAATAAGTCTGGGATAATGTAAATGCAAAAAGGTTTCTGGACACCAAGATGAATTCTGGGCTAGCTTCTGCTATTCATAAGTCCACTGATCTTCGTTGTATTATAGTTCAGATGTTCAAATTATAGTTTAAATGTTACCACCTGAATTTAGGTTTCTTTAAATATGGATGATATTGCCCAAGGATTATTTCTTCCAGCCTAAAGAGATGATTATGGTATATTATGGAGTTTAAAATATTAAAGTTTGACTCTTATTAACACTTTCCACAAATTACCTAATGTCTCAAGTTTCTCTGCAAGAAAGAAGCATTTCAGATTTGGTCTCTTGATTATTGGCTGATCAGAAATCTTTGACTGTTGCCTACTAGACCTATGACTCCCAAACTCCACAGAAGTGAAACTTCAGAAGAGAGGTGCTCATTCTCAAGCTGTCACATAAAAATATCCAGTTTAATACAGCAATCTTTGACAGTGAGATCAGGCGGAACCATACAAAAGTTATTACTACTGGCTCTAATCAATCTCTTTTTAGCTGAAAGAGGGAAGTAGCTACTTAAAATGTTTTGAGAGTTGTGTGGTGCTTAACTCATGGCTGGGTTTAAACCATGACAGTCCTTACTGGTGCCAAGTGTGGGGCAGTATCTATGAACCACAGTCTCCTAAACAGAATACCACCTGGAGTATAAAATTATCCACAGCCACAGGAGCTCTGAGGTGCACCTGTTTCAATGTGGCCTCCTCCATTGGCCGTAATGCCTTGCCCACAGCCACATTCCTTCAATCCAAGGTTGCAGTGGAGTTCTAGCCTGATCAATACAGCAGCACAGGAACAGCAGTGATGCCCTGGCTCTCTGCCAGCCCAGCCCAGTTTGGGAATGTTTAATCCCAGCCAGCAACTAAAACTCATGTAGTTGTTCTTTCACTTTTCACCACAGTTTAATGGGGGCACTGGGGGGACTGATATGTGAAGCAGAAAAAGTGTTGATGCTGTGAAAGCACTGCTCAGCAATAGCTAAAATATCTGTTATCAACATGATTTCCAGGAAAAAATTCAAATAATAGCCCTGTATCATCTTCTATGAAGACTATTAACTTTTGCTAAACCAAAGCACTAAAAGAGGATTTAATAACAAAGAAGTGCAAAATCACTTATGTCTTCTAGCTAAATCTAGATACCCAATAATATTGCAAAAACTGTCCAAGAAAAATGATACATTTATTGTACTCCTATGTACGCACAAAGCCATACAACATTTTTTCTATACTTTGTAAATAATGCTGTGATGTCAAATTAATTTCTTAACATAAAAAAACCCAACAGTTGGGTTTTTTTAATATTAAAGGTAGTACTCCATTTTCAGCTTTCTTTTTATTCAAAAGCATCACAATTGAGATAATAAATGCCTATAATCCAAGCATTACTTAAGCAAGCTGTGCCCTAAATGATCACTTTCATAGACTGTTGCTTCTAAGACTAAGCTCCACTTCTTTCTAATGGATGTGGCATAGAGTTTTTAATTATTGCAAGTCTCTACAGTAACCTGAAGATGCCTTCCCAGTATGTATCAGATAGCTCCTCACACTCAGGAGCAGCATACTTATTTTTTTCTTTTGATATTTCTTCTCATTTTTATGATAATGCATTTAATGACAAAGTTACAGTTACTTCCAGTGTATCATTTCCCTTCATTATATTTCATTTTGAGTTTTCTGTCTAAGGTATACAACTTTGGTAAAGTGCACTAACTGCTATGCTTACAAAAAAAAAAAAAAAGACCTATTTCACATGGTGAAATCAAAAAAAAAAAAGATTCTGAATATAGACCCCAAATAGAGGATAATGTCCAGCCTCTCCACAGCAGTGCTGTGAATCCCCAGTGTTTTCCTAGATAGGTTCTTTATATGTTTCAATTCAGAGGAAACAGACACTGCCTGCAAACTTAGCAGGGTGTCTGGGTACTCAAAGCAAGATTTCAATAGGCTGAAAAATTATTTTCAGTTAACAACTGCAAAACCTAAGTCTACTTTCAGGATCTAAATTTCATTCTGTGCTTGGCCTACTCAGTCTCTTTGAATGTAAAGAAAACTGATGATGCTGATGTTATGGCTATTCTCTCATTAAAATTACAGATCAGTAGGTGGCAATCTCAATACCATTGATGCTATTTTAAAACTGCAGAGTTAAAGATATTTGCATGTCTTCCATCAAAGGCAATATATTTTGTAAGCCATTTCTTACTAAAATTTGAGTGCAGTAATAATGATATTAGGAGCTTAGTTATTTCTATGCACAGTTCGCTCCAAATAATGGAAATTATTTTGGTCACAGAAAAGGCTATAACCATATATGGCTGTAACCATTGATCAGCCATGCCAGTTATCATCAGAGGGAGCTTTGATATGCATAATTTCAGGTTTTCAAATTTTTTGAGAAATATTGAAATTTAAATAACAATAATAAATATTAATAATAGGCTATAACAATTTTTTTGCTTAATTTGCTTTCCTGTACGTTTCTTTTACTTAGATTGATTTTCATTTTATGGTGCATTTGAAAATCTAAAATATCATATTCTTTCAAGGCCAAGATTTTTTACAGCTCTTCTGTCAATCACTTTTTTTTTTCCTTTCTCAAATATTTTAACTTCCCCTTTAACATTCTACAGTGGTCTGAAATGTCCTTCCTCTTTTTTTAGCTGTTGTTTTCTATAATGAAATGACAATTGTTAATTGTGGCTTGCTTTTTTTTTTTTCTAATAGGATGACATCAGCAATAAGGTTTTGAAATTTATAGTATAGCATAAAAAATTCATAATTGCATAATTCTGTCTTGATAATCTTAATCTTATGCTACAGAAATTCCATCCCAAACAGTATTATTTAGAGCCTCCTTGCCACTTGAGGTTTATGTGACTTTTTCTGTATCTAATCTATATCCATTTATATCTAAATCTACATCTATGGCTATACATCCATGCATCTTCTCATATTCTTAATAAGCCTGTGTCACACCAAGCTTGCAGCCCTCCCAAAAAGCAGTTCTTGCATCTAATAACAAGGCATACTACTTACTTGAAGATACTTGCAGCATGGTATCTAATTATTTTTTTATTTAAAAATTTTATTGGTGTGGTTTGGGTGGGGTTTTTTATTTGTTTTGGGTTTTTTGAGTGTTTTTTTCATTTGTTTTGTTTGGGTTTTGTTTGTGCATTTGTTTGGGTTTTTTAATCATTACCTAGCCCTCTGAACTCACCAGCTAACACACTGTTGAACTAAGTTTTATTTGGTTCTTTAATTGGTGTTTTGACATGAATGCACTTTGTATTCTAGCTATTATTCTTCTGTCAGCTCACCAGTTCTTTAATCAATTTTTTGTTATGAGTAGGAGATATTTATCTATTATGGTACACTATTCTTTGTGTCCATGTTGCATTTGTATCAGAGTTTCTCTTTAAAGAACACTCTAAGAAAAGGAAAAGATATAATACTCAATTTTTGTTAGCAAATTTTCTTTCAGATATTAATTTTACTCTCCATGATTCTTCTTGTCTTTCATTTTGTGCTTATTCTCATAGTTGTCTTCCTGCTCAACTTCTGTCTTTTTCATATTCAGTTACATTTCTAGTTCATAAATCTTTCTAGGTTGAAGCATTACTTTATTTATATTTGTCTGTATTTCTGCTTCTGTTTACTTGTGCGGTGTTTAATCAATATTCTCATGTGATATTAAACACAGAGTTAAGCAAAGGGTTTTCTTTTGTTCTAAGTTGCTGAGTTTATTTAGAAAAGAATGAAAAAGAAAAGCAAAATATTTTTCCTAAGGCTGGTCTTTCTAAAGCAGTGTCTGGAGGCCAGTGAGATCAAGATAGCACTTTGATTGATCAGTGTGCAACAAATCTAATCAGCCTGTCACTGGTGACTAAATTACTGACTTTTGTTACTCAAAGGGAACATCAATAGAAATTGCAGCAATGTTTCTAGCAGTTGGAAGTTAAAAAATAAGCCTATGCTTAAGGAAGAGCTGTTATGCACACCAGGAGCAAAAGCTCAAAATACCTCCTTTGCTTTATTCTGTGTGAAGAATCTGAAATTATGACCAATTATAATTCTGGTTAAGCTGAGCATTTTTTTTTTTTTTTTTTTTTTTTTTTTACAGCT
>VZUI01051389.1:0-38131 GCA_013401135.1 Cettia cetti
TAAAAAAAAAAAAAAAAAAAAAAAAAAAACAAAAAAAAAAAACCACCAAAAAACTTTGCCATTGTTGTGTCTACATATTTTCTCTCTCTACCCCCAAAAGCCTTTTAAATTTTCAAGAAAACATCTCATTCATAGAATTTTTGCATATAGCCATTTTTCAGATATTCAAAATAAAAATAGCTGTTTCACCCAGATAATCCTGGCCACATCACAAAATACTTCTCAGTGAACTAGACCCATCTCCTGTGGGAAAGGCATGAAATAGATTTTCCTGTTCTCACTGGTTCAGGATTGGGTTTTGTCTCATTTCAGACCCCCTTGAGGATTCATTAGGTTGTGGGTGGGAAGCACACAGTGCTTAAAAGCAAAACATTTTCCCGCTAAGGCTAATAGCCAGCATTCCCAAACTTGGGCTAGCCAGATCACAGTGGGTGATTACAGAAAATCCATGACATGCTAGAGCAGGAGCTGAAGAAGTTCAGTTCAGCTGAATTTCACACCATGTCAGAGTCCTATTTGCAGCTTAGAAAATGAATTTAATAAAGCTTTTCTGCTGTAACATGGAGTGTCAGCTAGCAGATTCTCTGACACCTGCTGCTCTTTGAGTCTGATACCATATTGCAGCATAATGTGGTCTAAAATTAGACTTCACACAACACACCAGGTTTCAATCTTTCAAAAAATAATTCTGTTCAGCACCTTTCATTCCCTAACAGAGTTTTGGGACACATGTCCTTTCTTTCCTGCCCCCTCCTGGATTAGCACTTGGAATATTTTTAGTAAAGGTTTGAACCATTTGTAAAAAAAAGAAAAATAAAAACAAACCAAAAAAGAAATAATTTCATTTTCACTTGATTGCAAACTATACCATGAAGAAATATACTTGCCAACTTATGCAGTTGTTCCCTACCTGCACCCCCACAGACCAGAGACAGCATAAAGCTGGAAGGCTTTCAACTTTGGGTGCAGAGAATTATTGTCTGAGCAGGAAAAATATTCCAAACTTAAATGACAGACGGGTGTTTGAATATCTATTTCAAGACTGAAAAGTAACTACAGGAAGAAGCCAATGACAGCTCCACAGGATAATGCAATTCTTCTGTACAAATTTCACTCATTACCAAAGAAAAGAATTAACCTGAACTATTTCTTTTTCTAATCAAGATACATTTTTATCTTCTTGTATAATTGTATTTAAACGCAATTACGAGGTAGTTCATTCCTTTTATAGAGAACTGACTGCAATTGATGTTAACGTTTATTCTAAATACTAATTAGATTTCTTTAAAGTGTTCCTAGCCTTTAAATGCTAAGTTGGCTCCAAAACCCAGAGCTCAGCTAAAATTACGTAGGAAGCTTTTTTCACAAGACAAATGCCTGTCTTGTCTTTCCCAGATACCTGCAAAATCTTTAAGACAATGTGGAGCTTATGTACACAGCATGAATAGCATTTCACTGCCAAGAAATCTAGCACTGATTGGTGTGCTCCAACACAAACATCAGTATTTTCCAAGGAATTTATAAGGGGCATAAATTTAAAAAAGCTAAGCATAAGGTGTAGGCCTTAAAATGTATGGGATTTACCGTGGCAGAAAAGATACAGCCTTTCACTACCAAGAAATGGCTCTGAGACACTCAATAGAATCAGTAACCTTGTTCTCATCCTGGGAATTACAATCGATCTACTTTTTGTATCAAATTGCTTCCCAAGTTAGAATGCATCGTCCTGTGTCAGCTTGCAAATGAGCTGTAGTGAGAAAGTAAACAGATCACAAACACTAAACTTCACAAATATAAATAGGATGCAGATTGAAGCAAATAACATGTCCAGTGGAAAAAGAAAAAAAATCTAACTTCTCCCATTTCAAGCGAATGTCCAGAATATTGTTTTGTACAGAACACCACCCTTAAGAGTAAAACTGAATCTGATTGACTGCCTTGGCCAATTCATAAAACCTTCCTTCAGCAAATGTGTTTAAGCAAGTGAATCTCCCTCCCTTGCAGCAGCAGGAGGAGGGAGAGAGGGAAGAGCATCTGCAGTCAGACCCTGCAGAGCAGCTCTGGAAAAGCACAGGGAGCTGTGGCCTTCCCACCTGTGTCCCAGAACTGTGCCACTGGTTAACAAAGAAAGCCAAAAGAAAGTTTTCAAATCAAAATACACTCTTCAAATTATCATCTCCTCCCCCCTCTCACTTAATATATTTTCATCAGATAGTACTCTTTCCATTCAAGACATGGGTGAAGACTGAAATTTTCTTCAGCACAAGTATGTGCTGCAATGCCTGCAGACTACTAACCTCTTCCTGAAAAATTACATGGGGCTGAGCAGAAGCTGAAGAGAAAGAAGAACATAAAACATATATACATCTCATTTTGTTTAAACTAGCTTCACATCTTTTGCAAAATGCAATCTACACATAGAAACAAAGGAACCACCCTAATGGGTACATTACAGCTCCTCCCATCAATCTCCATTTACACCCATCCATATGGAGAAAAAAAACCTGATAATCTCAACAGAGAGAAGCTCCTCCAAGCATTCCTGGAGTATTCTCAGGCTATTCAGCCTATCAAATTTGCATCTATGAGCATAATCATACCATTTTAGAGATAATATTCATTAGGCTCATCAAAACTATTTGGTCTCGTTCCTGTGTTGGAGGTACAGATGCCTATTTACAGCTCAATTAAACTGTTCAAAAAAATTTAATCCAACAACTTTAAATTGCTATGACCTGCCTGTCCCAGAGGTGTTCTGCAAGTACTGAAAATGCTGGTGCCAAAGTCTTTCAGAAATATCAATAATCCAGAATCTGTGTGTTTGGTAACCTGGGCTGTAGCCAAGCCAGAGTCAGCCCTCCTTCCTGATTTGCATGACCTCTTGTTCCCCCAATGTATCTCTCTATAAACCAAGGGTATGACTAACCATGCATGTAGGTGGCTTGTGAGAGTTCATTAATAAAAGCTTACGTTTGCAAAATAATGAACATTTTCAGTACCCTGTAAATCTTCAGATACATATAAATGTGGCCATTTTAAAGTTTGAAACTCCACACACAAAAATTCTAAGATAAGATGGTATAAGAAAGGCATATGAAGCTCTCTTGTCATTTGGGACAGGTTTGGGGCCTGGAGAGGAGAACCTGGCTGCACTAATTCCTGAGGTTTGGGCAGGAGCTCATTAGTGTTGGTTTATGACCATCTAAAGCTGATGAGAGACTTACTCATAAATTATTTATCTTTTATTTTAATGTTATTTCATGAAAACCAGCTATTACATTCTGCTTGATTATGGTGCTAGTTTGCATTTTAATCTGTTTTAATAATTTCAAACACTATGATTAAGAGAGGAGAAAATTAGGAGGGTAGACCAGGACAGGCACAATCCAGTCATACACCCAGGCTGAAATTATGCTCCCCAGAGCAGTAAGGAAGACCTCACTGTCCTGAGTCACCAAATATTTCCACTCACCTCTCTCTCTCCCACCCTGCAGGCTGTGCAGGGTGATTCCCTGGGACACAGAGTGGTGTGAAGGAGTAGCTGGGTGATGGAGGACACAGCAGACTGCAGCCAACGCAAAACCCTGTGCAGCATTCCTGCCGAAACGCACAGCGGAGACGGAGTACGTGGGGGTGGTGAGCAGAGGAAATTGTGAAAGATATTCACAGGCATTGCCAGTGCAGAATATTTTTATATCCCTCTCAACTCTGAAACAAGTAATATATTTCTTCATGTATGTTCAATGTTCCCAGACCCAGGAGGACCTGAAAGCCAGCCCTGAAAGAGCAAAACCTGCCTGGAGCTTAAGGCAGCAGAGTGAAATCTTGCCCAAAAATTCACCAGAATGTCTTCAAAGCAAGCCCACAGCAGGGATCCAGGACAGGCTTCATCCACACAACCTCCTTCAGCTGTGGCAAAGGGGGAAGCAGAGGCACTGCCCCAGAGGGACTTGTGGGGTTAAATTGGCCACTTTCCTGTATTTGATAGATCTTGATAAATCATGACGGGCGCATGGCCACAGAGAACCCTTTCCAACATATAAAACAATTCACCAACCTGGAAGCAATCACATGCAAACCCCAACCCCATTTTAGCCCTGTATGATCCATTTCCTGCTTCAATACTCTGGCTGGATTCACAAGCAATGGGCAAACTCCAGTTTAACTCCCACGTGTCCCAAACTCCCAAGTTTGGATGAAAACAGTTCTGCTACCTGAGTAGTAAATGAGAAGGGCTGCTAGTAATTCCAGGTGATAAAAACACACAGGCTGAAGAAGCTGGGCACAGAAAATAGTTTTAACTGCAGACTGTGCTGTACACACAGACAGGAAATGGACCATTAGGGGTTTACAACACGGTAAGAAAGCTTTTTAGTTTTGATGAACATGTAGTTCTTTACCTGCTGTTGATCCAGGACTAACTTAAATCTTATTTCAGAAACTGGATGAAGTTATGGTTATTGAAAGAAACAGAGATTGTGTCACAAAGGCTCTGTACCAGTACAACAGTGTGGGATAAAGCTGCAACTGGTTTGCTAAAAAAATGCTTTAACTGCTACCATTGCTACTAATACAACATGCAACCAGTGCCCATGGCATAAGGATGACTTAAGCCAATAATAACTTTCTTCTCTGCTTGGGAATATACCAGGTCACAGGCAGGTTCATGGTAGAGTGAGAAATCACTGGCATTACTAAGCACCTCAGAGCAGAAATGAGCATTTCAGACTCTGCATTCCAGAATGAGCTACAAATTCAACAGGGGCAGCTGAAGGACTACAGTAAAACTGAGCAAAATCTCAGTGGCTTGCAATGACCATTCCCATCACAGCTCTCTGTGGGTTTTCCAGCCTGAGGGGTGCTCTAGGAGTGCAGCCTGTCCAACACACACCCAGGAGGGCTCTGACCACATGCCAAGGCTCCCTCCAGGAGAGAGAACTGTGTGTCCAGCATTAGAACAAGTGGGAAAACCTGAACAAGCCACACACTGCTTTTCCAAGAAAAACTCGTGCCCAACTGCGGCATATGTAGTCTAAGATTTGCCTATTCCATCAAATATGAACAGGAACAATGGGAGTTCAAGGCTTGCATCCTCCCAGAGGTATGATGTATGACAGACAATAGATCTGTGACATACCAAACAGTTTCTTACTGGATCCACAGCAAGTTTTCCCTCACTCACTGTTGCTAGGTAGTTAATCAAGATGTAGTCTAAAAAAAGTTAAATGATTTGTTAGTTCATAGTTACTGGCTAAAATGTGTTTTCAGTAACCTGGCTATTTGCCTGATCTGGGATTTTTTTTCTGGGATTCAGTCTATCAGGCTGTAATGAAGCCAAGATTCAGGAGAGATGTCCTCCCGTTTTAGCAGAGGAGGAGGAACTCACTTCCCTGCTCCCCCTTGCCGTAACTCCCAATTACCTCGACTTGCAGAAGGTTGATCCAGATGGTGAACACAAGACTGCAGGCAAGCATGCCTCGAATGAATTCTCAGTGTGGAAGGGTGGAATAAGCCATATGTTTTCACAAATTAGGGGTGACTCTCCAACGCCTGAATGATGAAGCAGATCCAAGAGTAAGTTATGCATGATCCTCCCCGATGAGTGAAGAGAAATGTTTTATTCAGTGCCTCATGCTGTGAGCTATATTTATACCAAATGTATCTTTGTACATTTTAAAATATTATCTATTAGGGGATACTGCAACTGCAACAGAGGACTTTGTACAGCACCACTTAAAACCCAACAGCCACAGGAGGGATGTAAGTGGCCTTGACACCATCCAGCTGTGAAGTGACGTGTCCAGGTGGCTCAGGGTAAAGACCTTAAAATCCAGCCAGCAAACTCCCTGGAAGAAAGCCTTTTCCCTCTGTGCACAAGCTACAAAGCATATGAAATCATCTGACCAGACAAATACACAACCAGCACATTGTTTTCTTTGTTATGGTTACTAGCCAATAGCACAATGCTTGAGACTTTCATTTTTTTTTAAGTCCCCACCTTCTGAATTCCTTAGGTGATATTACCTTTTTTCTTTTGCTTAAAACCTCTTTAAGAGAGGAAATTATACATCAAACTAAAATTAACATTCTTCTAATCTCAGAATCTTTGCAGGGACTTTACGAGCCTCCAGCACCAGGGAAGGCTGCTCAGGCAGAGCAGTAGAAGGGAGGCAGCCCTTTGCTTGCCCAGATGCCCCTGGGATCAGCATCCAGAGGGAGCAGAACTGCATGGGGGGAACCCACCCACCTCCTCGGGGGCTGCCCTGCTGCCTCCAGAGGCCACTTGCAGCACAGGGGAGATGCAGCCCAACAGCGCTTTTGCAGCAAGACTGTATTTCAGATGGAAAGAGAATAATAGCAAAAACAAAAGCAAAGATCATTCTGACTGAAAATCCATAGCTTCTCTTAAACATAATAACTACAATTGCATTTGTTGACCAAGTAACGGAGTTAAAGCCCATAGGCAAGATCATCAGCTAAGATGAATGGCCACAGCACCATTAACTTTACCCTTTCATGCTTGATCTCACCCACTGTGCTCCCAAAATGGCCATGGTCTTTTTTCTACTTTTATTGTACAAAAACACCAACCATTTTCAAAAGTACATTTGCAGCACAGCTTACTTTTCATTTATTTTACACCTCACTCTAATTCGTTCCTCAGCCTAATCTGTATCTAAACACATGCAGCAATGCAGTCTACCAGCATCCCACTTATGAAATTCATGAACCTAAGAGGCCATAGGAATATTTTTGAAGCCATCTCCTGACCTTTTAATCAGTTGCTACCTTCTGTAACAGAATTTCTCAAAGCTCAGCTACTCTGAATTCTTCTCTGTCTCATGTAATGAGCAGATGTGGCAAAGTAAGGATTTGAAACATGATGAAAGTTATGATGACAGGTCTTTCTCTGCCAGATTTTTATGTTTTTACAGCCTAACACTGAAATGCAGCACTTTTTTTTTTAATTCAGCTTCTGACAAGAACATATAAAAAGCATATCAAAGGCAACAATAAATTCACTAAAATAGTTCTCTCAATTCAAACAGATCTGCACTTTACAGGACTGTGCAGATCATGCTCTGTTTGAATTTACTCATAAATATCGATCTCATGGTGCCCTGCACATCCCTTCTCCCACCTAAAAATAACCCCACGTGTTGCTTGGCGAGGGAAATCAAAACAATGATGAGGAGCAATGTTTAACTGACAGAAGAAGGCAAAGCCTGAGCCCAGCACTGAAGACAATGATGAAAGGAAAGCAGCCCTGTGCCTCCCCTGGGCACCAGGCAATTACGGTGGAGCGCTGCGCCGTGGTTATTATTGCAGGCTGAAGTGGGAGCGTTCTCCATGATTATCACAAATGTCTCCACTGGGAGGAGGGAAGTGGGAGGATTTACCAAGCAGCAAATCCTCTATTTCCCTCCCCCTATTCCCAGAGATTCCTGCTGAGCTGAGCTCTGACAGCAGAGAGGTGCAGCCTCAGGCAGCCCCAGCAGATTTACACCCCTGTCCCAGCAGAGCCAGACCAGGGCAGGGTGGCTGTGGTGACCACATCAGCATCAACCATCACCTTGCCAGGCTCACCCTGAGCTAGTGAGGAACTTCAAATGTCCTACAAGGCCTCTGGCTGAAAGCTGGGTCACCTTTGATGCCTTGAGAGCCCACCTAGAACAGAGGCCAGACAATGAAGCAGGTATTTATTAAAAAGGTCTTCAAAGGATGGACCTTGGGCAGTACAAGAGCCTAGCTGAGACAACACCAAGATGGAGAATGGGTCACACATTTTCACACTTTTATAAGTTTTGGTGATTTACATATTGGGGTTAATTGTCCAATTACAGCTTCAGGTTATGAATCCTCCCAGTTTGCTCCCCTCAATTCCCTGTTTATACTTTCTTGAGCCTGAAACTGCCATGAGGACCTTGGTTCTCAGGCTGGAAAAGAATTATTTTGTCTAACTAAACTGTGAAGAGAAGTTGCTAACACTCTTTTAGAGTTATATACTAATGCAGTGCAGAATCCGAAAAATATGAGAGCTAAAACTTAAAGCATCATCTTGGTATTTTTTCCAATGCTTTTAAGCATGATCTTTTTAGACATGACCTTGTACCCTTTTTGCTTTTAACCCAGGACAATTTGAAAAACATCTATGAATTTAAAATTCCAAGTTTTTTCTTCCCAAAAAAATAAAAGTATAAATGCTTCATCTCAGTGTCAACATCTCTATGTTTTGTTACACACCTAAAACTTTGCCCAAAATATAATAAGACAGAACTTGTAAGAGTGAAATAAAACATGGTGATAGCATGTCTCTGGATCTGAAAGAAAGAAAAAAGCATTTAAAAATCAGAGTTTCCATCTAGTTGCAAAACCCAACCAATTCTGCTGACACCTGACAGATCCCTCTAAAACAGGCTGATCAAGGCTACTCCCTACGTGAAGTGGGCTGATCACTGTGTGCAGCTGCTGGGGGCACACCTGTGCAGCTCTTCACAGACTGCCAAAAACTTGCTCAGCCAGTGAGCCAAACCAAAAGTAATCCAAAATGCAATTAAGCTTGGCAGGATGCTGAGCCCAAGTCAAGTTATTTCCCCACTTTGGCCAGGTTTGAGAGCAGGGCTGTCCCCACACCACAACTGTTGCCCCATGAGGGGTATGACAGATAACTCCTGAGCACCTGCTTTGCAAAATACTCCAAAAACATCCTTCTAAATATATTGTAGACATTTAGAAACTAACAATAAGACCCACAAAGCTTTAAATACGTCACTATCCCTAGGACTACTTCCTCTAGAAGTGAAATGTATTATTAGTGGGATAGAAGGGGAAATGGTCTACATTGTCTCAGCAATACCTGGTTCATTAAGGGAAAATCTGTCTACTGTTTGAGTATTTTCCTGGCTAACCCAACATAAGGTTCATTATTATTGTGCATTACGATAGCCCCCAAGGAACCCAGCTCTATCAGGGCCTCAGCCTGCTAAGCACTTGTACAAACACAGGAAAGGAGCCCCTCCTCTGAAGAGCTTGCTGTCTAAACAGAGGAGACAGACAAAGGGCTGCGACTCTGCGCGAAGGTTTGCAAAACTCATCTGACATTCAGAGGGTTCTTTCCTCCAGTTGGCTTTGCTTTTTGATGAAAAGAGTGTTTTGGTTTTCAAGAGACAAAGGAAAATGAAGGGAGGAGCATTAAAAGAGGCTGAGAACAGGCAGGTTAATGAAAGAAGCTGATATGAATAAATATATACGATTTTTTACATTTCCAAAAGGAAGGGGAGCATCTTTCCACCACATGTGCAGCAGATAAAACAAAGAGTAAGGGCCTCATACTGCAGAAAAACATTAGCTATTATAGAAATAAGTTTTATGGACTAAAGGATGGGGAAGCTCAAGGATAGGCTGCTGGGAAAGCTGGAGTGATGCCAACATTGGATGGCTTCAAAAACACATTCAACCTTCACTAGGCATGACTTAGACATAAGTGACTCTGGCTGGAGCTGGAGGCTGAGCTCTTTGCCCTTGCAACTGCTCTCCCATTCTTCTGGTTCCAGAAGTGTCAACTCTATCTCAGTTTTGGGTGGGATCACTGCTCTCCCACAATGCCTGGAGGTACAAAAGGAGCATGTTTAACTCACTCAGAAACACAGTCAGAAGTGAAACCACCTCTTTCCCCATTTTCTCACTCATTTTTGTAATGATACCTCTCTGGGTTATCTGGGGTCCTCAGTAAAGAGAGATCACAGACACAAGGAAATGTGCTCAGAAGGGGGAAATACCCCAGTTTTTCCAGCTTCATATAAAAAGCCAAGCAGTTGCTGAAGTTCAAATTGAATTTCCTGGGAAATTCCAAAGATGCCACAAATCCACATTAGATCATGCAGTTCACAGTCATGGAGAGACAGCTCTTCAAAGGGATGGGCAGGGAGAAGGAACATGAGGTTACAGCAGTGGGAGGAAAGCCTTTGCTGAAGCCCTGGAATAATCTGTGACACATTAGGCAGGGCTGATGTCCCACACAATCCCCTCCACTTGTGAAGGGGCCCTTTCTACCCCTTCACCGAGGACAAAGTGAGCACATGAGATAACCAGAGCTAGAAACTCTGAGAGTTTATGGTGTGGGAGGAGAAAAAAATAAATACTGCTGAGCCTCTAAGTGTCTCCCTTGCCTGGTGAAGCAGCAGTGATATCTAATAGAAGGAGAACCCATCTGATACCTCCTGTTCTCTGCTTCCACTGCACGAGATTATTTTCCTTTCCTCCAGGAAAAAGAAGTGGGATGCCTTCTCCCTGATTCACATTCTAGATGATACAAAAAACCCTGCCAACTCCCTCTGCTTTCCCTTGTTGAAGGGGACAGACCAAGTGACTCAGACAAAAATGTGAAGCAGTATCCACTTGTCCACCACTCCCCACAATCACGAACAAAAGCAAATTTAGGTAAGGTCCTAAAGGGTGTGGAGGATGATGCACTGCTTGCATTTTGGGCTTGCAAAGGATAATGCCATGTTTCTGCACTGCTATTGACTTTCTCACAGGAGAGTCACATCCTTCAGATGTGCTTGTCTGAAATACCTTAATTTTCCCACAATGGTCCATTTTGAAAATATGTTCTCCCCTCCTTTTAAAACCTGTTGAGAAAAACACCATTATCCTGAATGGGGGAAAGGGTCACATGAAGCCTCTTCTAGGCTTTAGTGGGAGTCTTCCCACAGTCAAGACCAGCCTCCTGCAGAAATAGCAGAAGTTAAGAGCCCTGTGTATCTGCCTTCAGCATCACAGATGCTATTGTTCACAGAGCAGCACTTGGAAGGAGTGAGGTGCTCCAGAAACCCTTATGACCTGCCTCCAGCAGAGAAACCAGTTCATCATTGTTTTCCTAAAATTTTATTATATTAAACTATACTAATATTGTTTCATTGTTTCTATTGCAAGACCTTTGGTCTCACTCTCAGAAGTTTCTTGGATCAACCACACACGTAGAAAAAGGCAGTCTGTGTTTTACTGGATACAGGTTAATTTCAGAACTGCAGAGCTCTAGTGGTTCAGTTACTCTTGCAGACTGAAGGATGTGGTCACAAAGACCATCCTCTAACAAACCCAAATTTTCCTCTCCGTCACCTCCCCACTCCCACCAGTGCAATTACCCTCAGCATTTAAGGAGAAATGGAAAAAACAAAACAAAATGGAACAGACATGCCAAATCAACAGACTAAAGCTTGTAACCTGAAATCCTTATTCTGTACATTTTTCCTTCACTGGTTCATCTGCCTGTAGGGAATTCAGTCAGTTACATTGCTAGCTTAAAACCCTGAAGCTGTCCTTGAAATGAATGGCTCCATTCATTTAAGTGGGAGTGTGTTCTGGTTTTATTACCTGATCCCATATTTCTACCACAGAATCACAGGGCAAGTAAGTAAAACAACCTGTTCTCAACTGCAGCTGCCTGGTTATGTCCTCCTATTACATTAATTTCTGTTATTTTTCCAGGATTAGTTCAGTGCACTAGGAAAGGATAATATCCCCCACCTTTCCATGAAAGCATAGTTTTTAAATATCTTCTGAATGATTTAGTGCCACTCAGCCCATTGAATTTCTGTCTCACCAATTAAAAAGAAGGCCAAGAGAATTAATTTATAAACCAAGAGGAAAAAAAAAAACCTCCTCTAAAATAAGTATTAGCAAAGCTCACTCAATGCAACATTAGCTTTCCCTTCATCTTCAATGGACTCTACATCAGATCCAAACTGCAGGCATTTCTTTCAAATAAAATAGAGCTGTTAAACAGCTACCCAGAAAAACCCCAACAGCATTCACACAGCTGAGTGCTGCTTTCCACAACCTTTTCATCATTCTTTTGGAAGGTTTTCAGGAGTGCATCTCCAGGAATGCCCCTTCCCAAAACGGCTCCAGCAGGAATTACCTCTCAGGTATGTCAGTGTGTGCACCCAGCCTTCAGCCCTGCTGCTCCACCCCCAGCTCGGGGCATCCCAGGGCTCAGCTGTGCCAGGGCAGGGCTGGGGATGGGCACCCCCAGTGCTCTCACTCTGCACCCCCAGGGCAGCACCCCTGGGTGCACTGCCAGCCCCTCCAACCCAAGGAAATAATCACAGTCACAGTTGTGACCTGATAGGCAAATAGATCCTGATCGTTACCCTGCTCTGCAACAGATAAATACGCCTTCTGGACTAAATCATTGCCTAACTGCCTTTTTTTAAATGGAGCTGGGCAATTATTTTTAAACCCTGCTATGAGGAATAATAGTCAGCTTCACAGGGCTGGCTGGGAATAGGCCATAACACTTGGGGAAAGTCCAGGCTGAAATGCTCTGTAGTTTAATGACATGTTACACAGCAAGAAAAATGCATTTGGAAGGAAATACCATTAAAAGAGGTAAGAAAGAAAATGCTGTACTGTGAAATGCTTATAAGAGAGGGAAAAATATTATCTGACTATTCAATTTTCAAAAGATTTCAGAGCTTGTCTGCATGGACTGGGATAAGTAAACTACAGAAAAATGCCCTGGTTATGGATTGAGCCAAAGGTGACCTTACGGGACCTTTTTTGTTCTGAGAGACAAACTAAGGAAGGTAAAACAGGTGCCATTGTTAAGAAAAGGATAGTCAGCCCTAGGATGATTATGATTCTTCAAGCTGTAGAAATGCAGTCAAAAAAATCTGCAGCAGCTTTAACATCTATTAATAATACAGAAGCATATTCTGGCATTAAAATAATGAGGAATGCTAATTCAGATCCCTTTTGATCCCATCTCTCTCTCTTTTTTTTTTTAATGACATATCTATTCTTTTCAGTTTAATGTTTCTGATTATTCAGGAGATAATTATTCATAAATTATTTCCAGTAAAAACCTGTTTAATAACCTATTTTCATTTAGCATCCCCAAGCAACACCAAATTTCTAATTACTTACATCAGTGGTCACCTCTCAAAGATCACTGAGACCTCCCAGGAAAAAAAAACCCTCTCATTGCAAATGTCCTTCCTGGGCTTGAAAGTTAAAACCTGCCTATTCCACACACATGGTTTCTACAGAACCCATTTGGTGGACATAAGCCATAGGATGCTGGCATTTCCCACACCCTCTGATTAGATACCCATTTCCTGACTATTCTTAAAGGAAAATTTTGCAGCTGAAAAATTAAAATTCTTTTAAAATTCCTAACTGAGTAATTGATGCTTTTTAAATGGAGATAACAGATATTTTGCCTGCAAGTAGAAAGGTCACATAAATAGATAACACAGCATTAAGAGCTCTTTCAAAAAATTTGAAAAGACTTAATCAGCAATTCATGTATCAAGAGACCCATGAAACAAAACAGAGCCGTGATGTATATCCAGTAGCTCCTGTAAAACAGAGGCTTGAGATCCCACTGCAGCAGCCAGCGCCCTATAAATGAACAGAAGAAAGAAGGTTCAGCCCCAGAAAGCTCATTTCAGGTTAAAAAAGATGTAGCAGATATCATTTTATCTTGTAAATTCTTCCAAGCTGCCCTATTGCCTGTCCTTACAGCACAGAGGGATAGTCAGAGGAATAGATCCATGTGTGGGATGTATAGGCACTGCCAAAAAATAGGGAAAAATTAAAAATAAATAAATCTATGGTTTCTCTTCTCTTAAAAATTAAAGTAAGTACATATTAAATAATAAGATGCAGCAGAAAAAGAAAAATGCACCAGTAAATCTGGTTTCATTTGTTTGGAGAGGCAGCCTAGCGATCTGGCTACTAACCACTCAGCAAATGTAATTTAAACAAAAAACAAAACAAAGCAAAACAAATTGTTAATGGGAATTCCTTTCCAGGGCTGCATTTCCGAAGAGGAAAGTGGAAGATGACAGCCCAGTGCAGGGAGGGAGCCACACTCACTGGCCTGGCTGCTCCCTGCTCCGGGCAGAGCACAGAGCTCAGGCTGCAGCTCAGCTCTCCCCGGGGTCAATCTTGGTCTCCCCGGCGGTGAGCGCGCGTAAAGGATGCTAATGGCAGAGCGTGTGTCACCGTGTGGAGTGTGGCATGTCCCGTTTTGTGACCCAGGCTAGCAGGGGGATTTACAGCACACCGGTGTGAGCACCAGCTCGCAGCAGACAGGTAAATAAATCATGACAGAAAACTTCTGCAAGGAGCTCACAGCACCAAGGTACTCAGCACAACAATAGAAGAGGATGGCAGTGCTTGTAACCACAGTGCTTTGGAGGCTGGAGGGGAGCCCTTGTGTGAGCAGCAAGGTGGGAAGTTCAGTGCAGCATCATGCAAACTATTCCTAGGCATTTATCCCTGTGGGCAAAAGGGCTGAAGGAGACCATAGAAACAAATTAAAAAAAAAAAAAAAAAAAAAAAGCAGCCTGAACAGAAGAAAGAGATCGCTGAAGGGGTGACAAGGTGAGAGAAAACATTGCTGACTAGACATAGTCATGAAGGAAACTGGAGGGCAAAGATAAAGAGCAGGCTACACTGACTGTCCCCTGCTCACACGTATGCACCACCATCCCTTGGGCAGACATGGGCAACCTCACATTCACCAAAAACACATAGAGAATACCCAGTTGTGATAAAGATACCTCCAGCTGCAGGTAGATACTCTGCTGTTTCCTGGTAGTTGTTCCCCTAGAAAGCTGAAAGCCTTCTCCTCTTTGGCTCAGCAAAGGTCTGGTAATTTCCACCTTCAAATAAGGTGTGTTCCTATCCACCTGGGTAAGGGAAAGCCTGATGGAACTGGTTTCCAAGGCCTCTCAGGTTTACTGGAAGAGACCCTGGGATAAGGCATGCAATATTTATTAGAGGGAATTTCAAAAGTTTAATGTAGAATAGACAACAGTGGTAATAATCAAAAGACATAGATAGTTGGCACTTGTCAACCAAAGTCCCAAATTCTAGCCTGGTTCACCAGCCCAAGAGCTGCCAGAAACCAAAGCTGTGCTCAGCAAGGTCCAACCCTAAATACAGCCCAGCATTCTTCAACAAAGAGCAGCTCAGCTGACTGTGACTCAGTAGAACACCCACTGCCCCAGCACAGCGTGGCATGAGCAGGTGACACTTTTGGAGGCAGTGTGAGGACCCTGTGAGGATCCCAGGGTCACAGACACCATCCCTGAGCCCCAGGGGGGCACCATGCAGGGGCTCACTGGGCACAGCCAGGTTCTCCAGACACATCTCAAATGCCAAGCTGTGTGCAGTGTGAGACTGAAGCCTCTAAATGAAGATTAGTCACTGCAATTCTTTGTTAGCAGGTACTGTGAGTAAAAGTGTGTTTCCAGTTTAGTGAAGCAAGTGCATAATGCTTTTAACTTACCCTCTAAAGTGCTGTCTCCTGTCAAAATCTCTTCCCCAAGCTGTGATAGCTCACATCAGAAGCACTGCAGATGCAGACTCACTGCCTCATGGCAAAGGGCTGACATTTCTGGTGAGGACCCACAGCCCTCTGCTTCTACAACAGCAACATCCTGCCAGAAAAATCACTACAGACTCCCTTTGAGGAAAAAAAATTGTGGAGATAAGAATAAAGAGCAACTAAAAAGCACATCCTCAGAGGTATACTGCAGCCTGGATAAAGGCAGAAAGAGCGTGGAAAAATGCTTTTAAAACCAGCTGAACCACACAGCCCTGCAAGGAGGGAAGAAGAAAATGAAAGGAGGTGGGGGAGGAAAGAAAAAGGAAAAAGAACCCCACCCCACCCCTCTACCCTTCACCCAGCAAGCATTCAGGCTTCTAGTGGTCCCTGTATAGGCTCATCCCACAAGTGAAGCACATCAAGCCACAGGGCTTCTAGAGATCACCTTCAGCTGCCACAAAGCCCCTTGATATTCAACTGCATAGAAATGTAATTAGAGTCCAACCTGATCAAACAAATACTGAAAAATAGCATATATAGCTTTTTTTATTCAGTACCACCAGACTAAAGTTGCCAGCAAGCTTGCAAGTCGTTTTTAACTAGGTAATTGAGGCTGTGAGAGCAGATGCTACCTTCTAAGAGGCTATTTGACTGTCTGCTGGCTAGAGAAGCCAAAACACAACGTGACCAACTCACACCTCTTTCCTTCAGCTCTGCTCTCACAGCTCAGGTGACAACAGGAAAAATACCTGCCTTAGTCATGGTGTGTGGACTCATGCACAGCTGGTGACAGCTCAGCGAGGTGCCACAGCTGCACACCCCACTGCCCCTGCTGCTGTCACAGCCAGCTCCAGCCAGCTCTGGGCCTGATGGTAGCAGCTTCACAAAAGGCAAGATTTTAGCCAGCTTCTTGAGGGGGTTTTACAGCTGCAGAAAACCCAGCAAAATATCTCTAAAAAAGCTCATGAATATGTGTCTGAGGCACAGGCCCACCCCTTGGTTACACTGAAATAACACATCAGGAGCTGGTCTCTGCTATTCACCTCCACAGAAAATTAATGAAGGTCTCTCAATCCATCACAACTCATTAGCAACCCAGGACACTGACAGCTTTATTTTTATTTTTTTTTTACCAAAATTGGCAGGGACAGTGTCTCTTTGTTCCAGCATTTGATGTGTCTGTATCTTTCCTCCCCTTTCCATATGCCAGTTGTTCTTCCAGGATGGATTTTGACTGAGCCCAGGTGGCACAGGGAACCAGCACCCTCTGAGTCCAGGCACACCAACACTGCTGAGAATAATTTGGGTATTGTGCCACTGAAAGAGAAGTACTATACTTTATAAATTGATTCTTCTTGGTGCTCAAGCATCAGCCCTGAAGAAGAGCTTGTGTGCCTACAGCTATGACCATGGGTTTTCCTGTAGGAGCCAGTCCAAAAGAAGAGAATCTCCTTTCGTGCAAAATGTGTCTTTCTTAAAAAATATTCACTTACCCTCTGTTAACCAGCAGCACAGGATGCCCAAAAAGGAGCCTTTCAGGGTCAAATTCTCATGTGTCTGGTAACAATCATTGTCACATGCACTACTATTAATCTCATTGGCTTTTGACTCTAGAATACCACTGCCTGAAGAACTATTTTGGGAGGTAGAATTTTTGTGGCTAACACCTTTCAAGAGTTTTTGTAGGTCTGCTCCAGAACTGAGTGCAATTTAGTGCAAGCAACAACATCAGATTTGGTTCAAATGCTGATATTTGTGATATGTGGCACCATTCCAAGAGATATTAGAGGAGATTCTCTGAAAAAAACCCATGAGAAATGGATCTTCCATTGTCTTCCTCTTCTGGTTTTCGATCCACTGCAAAGTCCTGCTGTGTTAGAAATCACTTGTGGAAACAGGATAATCAGGTAATTTGTCCTTTGTCTGACAAAGATATAAGAGTTTGAGAAGTAAAAAAAAGAAAGTGGAACTACAGAGAGCTTTTGAATTAAAAAAATAATAACTATTTTTAGCTTTTAGCAATGGGACATGTTTTTCTGCTGCTTTGTTTTTTCCCTGCTGTTCTTCGTGTGCAGGACACTCCAAAAATCACTGCATATCCGTATGTACAAGGGACAACTGACCTGCATGTACCTCAGCCTCTCTTTTTTCAAAAACCTGTCACACTTACCTCTTCTCCTACCATCCTTCCCAGACATGGAGGACACTCCACTGAGCTTTGCACCTGAGCCTAGACAAGCCAGAATCTAAAAACCCAAGAAAAATTTCTCTGAGCATTACTGCTGACTGCAGATATCCCTAGCACTCCTTACTTGTATTGCTATAGGATATATATTAATGGTGTTATCTAGGAGCTTTGCATAATTTCAGTAAGGACGAGGGTGTTACAGAAGGCATCAGTGAGCTGGGGACAGGTACACAGCAGAGAGCAGGATGGCGTTTGCTACCTCTGATGTGGAATAATGTGGACTTGCAGGAACATCCTCATCAGCCTTCCAGGCTTAGGCATTGCCTCCCCCTGTGCAACTGCTGGCAAATTCTCCTTACACATTAGCATATCAAAGCATCTACCGACAATAAAATTAACAAAACACAAGAATGAAGGAGACACACGGCTGAAACTGAATTGAAAAGCCAGAAAATAAGCACACCTGCAAGCGTTTCCACTCGGGTGCACTTCCAGTTGAACATAAGCTGCCCTGCAGAAGCAAAATTGGATCTGATTCTGCCTTATGGAGCTTTTGCAATTCCACAGGTGACAGAGCAAGTCTGTAAATGAACATCCACCTGCACAAAGATTTATTGCTGTTGCAATTTGTAAGACTGTCTTCCACTGCCAGCCTGAGTGGGTATTGGTCATCCTTCTGCACAGCTTGGGATGCAGGCTGGGAGCAGTTTACATAGATTAACCAATTTAATTCTGTAAGTGTCCACAATATCTTGTGCACAATAATCTAATTAATACTTATAGTGGGATTATCCAAACAGAGATGGGTATCAAAATTCTAGGAATGTCAAAATGATGTTTATAAAGTTTTTTCAGATTTCATATACCTTGATTTACTGAAACCACACTGCTTTATATCAAAGCCTAACTTTATGTGATAAACTTTATCTCTGTAATAACAAAGCAAGAACTCTATTAGAGAATCTTCTATCATCTTACATTTTTCTAACCCTATAGGCAAATAAATATGCTATTAATGAAGGCATTTTTAAGTTTGAAATAGAATTGTACCTTGTACATTTGTTTTCTCTTCATTTAATCCAAACGAAATCCCTGAAAGGCCTATTCACTCCTCACAAAGGTTGACGAAAGGATGGGAAAAAAATCTGCTGTATCAAAATAATTATATAAAACATTAGTCTCAGAAGAAAAGGCTGGGATCACAAAACCCATTCAGCTTTCAGATGTAATCTTTTTAATATGAGGCTAGATTAAACAATGTGAAGTGAAAGGGGTTAAGTATAAATCCATACAGATGCCCAAAGTATTTACAGTGTGCATTAAATAAATCATTTCATGTGAAAGGACAGTTATTGTTACTGGAAAGGTTTCCTAATTCACTTTCAGATAAAAATAAAGAGGGCTGCATCAGGAAGCTTTGTACACTTTTTCCCTCCTGACAGCTTTCAAGTGGCAGCATATTATTTGGTCGCTGCTACATACAGAGTATCTTAATTAAAGGTTGTCTAAAAATACAGAACATTTTCACAGCCACATCTGCCATTAACTCTTCTGACAGGCTGGTGGCATGAAGCACCAGAACATTCTCCTCTCCCAGGGCTGTGCCCTCTCCAATCCTCACCCATTCCCACCCCTTGCAGCTGGATGTGCCAGCACGGGGAGCTGGGCAGGGCCCCTCCAGCACAGCCAAACAAATGGCTCTTCTTGCCCCAGAGCAGGAGAGAGAGAGCCCACTCCCTGCTGGACCTGACACCCAGGACACTGAGCCTGCCTGGTAGCTTTGGACCACGTCCTAGAAAGGAGCAGCTTGTCACTGTCTGGGCTTGTCCCTGGCTCTGCTCACCATCCAGAGGCTGTGGCCAGGTCCCAAAATCAGCTCCCTGCTGGGCTGTGCCCTGCCCACAGCACGGGGCAGTGACCAGAGCTGCTCTCAGCCAGCCCTGCCACCAGCACCTCCCTCAGCCACAGGCAAGGAGAGCTGTGGCCACATCCCAGCCTGGCTGGCTCAGGGGCTGGGATGCATGGGGAGGCTTCTCCACCTTGTACTGAGGATAAAAATCGATGCCAAAGAGCCCAAACCAGAGGAAGTCCAGGAGTTTTGAGAGGGGGGCTGGTGATTATGCAGCCAGGTTATTTATCCCAAGGGGACATAATGAGAAATAAAATCACTGAGGTTAGACCATAGGAGAAAAATCAAAACACTGCCCTTTTATGCAAAGGATTTTTCCCACAGCCACCACTTCAGAAATTTGGTTTTTGTTCAGTTGTGCCATATGTGTGCACGGCAGAGGGTTGGATCCTCAGGTGTCTAATAATCCACTGAGCAAACTCTGCAGTATGTTCCCTAAAGGAAGCACTGGTTTGTTTTTCCCTCTGCTGGACTGCTTCTCCTTATGAAATCTGAAGGACTGCAACATCCTTCAGCCCTTCATCTCACAGCCAAATTTGATTAAAATCAATGTTTCTCCACCAAGTTTTATCACAGAGGAGAAGCCCCAGCACTGACCAGGAAAGTGGGAGCATGTACTTCATTTCCTCAAGAATTGGGCTAAAGCAGGAGTAGTTTAACTCGTTTAACATCACGTACATTTAAACACGAGGGAAATACACACTGCCCACAGAATTCCTCTCTCATTCTGACTACTTAGTCAAGCACTGTGGATTGCTACACATGAGCCATATTTGCAATTATCTGCAGTAAACACAGTTCATGGTTAAAGAAAAAGACCAACTCCCCTGTGAAATTAGGGAGTACACTTCCAAGTGCCTTGTCTGTCCCCCATTGCAATGCTGAGAAAATGAACTAAAGACTTTATAACTCAGAAGACATTTTACTCCCTTCAGACTCAGCTTTGTGTGATGCCCAAGCACAGTGACTTTTTAGACAAGAGCTGTGCTGCTCTCTAGCAAGTGCTACACCCCTAAGTTACATCCACTGGAAGAGAGATTAATTTATTAAACATCATGCTGTCAGTTTATTGTTATTTAGAGTCTTCTGTTTTGTTGGTTTTGCCTTTTTTTTTTTTTTATTAAAACCTAGAATGCTTAAGCCACTTGTATTGATTTTTTCAAAGGTTAAAATACCTCTAGTGGATGTGCCCTAATGGAGCATTCGAGCTCAAAGAACAAGCTGTGTGACTCACCAGCTGTTAAGCAACCTTTAATGCACATGATTCTGAGAACTGCAAAGAATATAGCACTACAAAGTAGCCCAGGCTCCCTGGGAAGAGCCTGATAATAAAAACTACATTCTCACATTATTCCACTAGACGGTTACGTTGATTGGTGGGATATCAGGCATCTTTGGGGAAAAGGTGTTCCCACATCAAACTCAATGATTCCTTTATCATTCTGAAGAGGTTTTGAGGTAATTTATTCTAGTGTGAAAACTCACTGGAAAATTATGTTACAGACCTTCAGAGGCAGCATTTGGCTCTTCTCTGTCTTTGTACAGCACCTGAAACAAGGCTGACCCAGCCCCCATTAGCATTTTTCAAGTATATGTGCTAAAAATGACCTCTCATGCCCTTACCATTCATTTTATTCACTCCTGGGAAACAACACTAAGTAGGAAAACAGAAATCAGCTTTGACTTTTATTGACAAGGATTCAGAGCTCCAAGATGTTGAACAATTCTGAACAGCCTGACTTGCACAGAATTAGCAGTCCTGGGTGGAATTACAACAGATAAGGTAAAATTTGTATGAAGGGCATGTAAAATGCACAATGGCATGATTTGCCATGTTATATGCTTAAAGGAAGTCATGGCAGAGGGAGAAGTTTCAATGGAAAGGAGGAGACTGGGATTGAAGCCACAAGGTGGGAAAGTTCAGGCTGGTGATTCCAGCTTGCCGTGCCTGTACTGCAAACGCCTCCTGAAGATGCTGGAGGTAAAAACTGCTCCAATAAATCATTGTTTGACCCACCCTGTTGGGAAAGGGATGCTTGGTGAAGGAAGTTTCCCTCGTGTCCTTCAGCCCTTGCAAAGGAGGTTTCAAGGGGCTGACACCCTGCTCCTTGTCCTGTGCAGAACAGAGTAAGCAGGGGCATGTTTCATCTGAGTTCCTTATTTCAAAAAGCAGAGAAGGGAGGGAGGAACGCCTATACCTCTACATCTCCTCTGCATCTCATATTAATGCTTTTCAGCTGTTTTAAATTAAGATAAATGTCTGAAATAAAATGGCATTATGTTTGAACTCCATTCAGTTCAATATAAGTAGATTTTAAACAGGAAGCTGATGGTCCTTTTGAATGTGAAACTCTCTATTAGAACCAAATGTAGCTCTTTAATCTCATTTGGTACATACACTAAAATCATTATTACTTTATGAAACCTTTTTAAAGATTTATACATTCCATTGACTTGGACTTATATGGCAACAGCTTTTTCTTTTAGGTTTAAAATTAAAACAGGAAAAAAATCTTCAACATTCTCAGAACTGTTTTATTTCTTTCTTGGCACAGAAAGCTGTTAAATGAAGTCATTTTCTCCATTGTGCAGCAATGCTACAGCTACTTGTATGTCAGTCAAAATATACTTTACCCAGAAAGCTCATAGCTGCTTTGTTACAGTAAAACTGAAGTTAGTCTCATTGTTCCAGTCACACAGTAACCAGATATAACCTCTGAAAGGGAAAAATAAAGTGCGTACAATTGCTATTAACCAGGTTCTCTTACTCATGCTGGAAGTCTGGCAATCACAGAGGCACTGAGTGTGGAATAACGTGGCTGTCACAGCCTGAGGAGAGGGTCCAAAGCCAGCCAGCAGGAGAAGGTATTTCATCGTATCTGAGAGAGGGAAGACTGTGCAAGAATTTTAATATATTCAGTGCCTGAAGTAGGTATTTGTAAAGGCTAAAATTATTACAAGGGAAACAACATGAATAAAGGCATTATCCATCTGACTACTCAGAACCATGCCCTGGTTTTCCAAGAAAACCATAATGTCATAAATAAGCTAAATAAATGTTCCTAGAGGTATAGAGTGAATCAAACAAAGAACACACCATAATAAAATCCAATGAAGAGAGAAAGCTCACAGGCATATTGTTTGAGTACTCGTTTCTGAGTCAGTTAACTGATTGTCTGTTACTATTACTGCACAGACCTCAAGCAAGATCAGAGCCCCGTCATGCTGGGTAGCCCATAAACAAAGAGCAGCCCTGCCCCAAAGGATGGATGGCAGAAGGCTGTGGCACCAAGCAGGAGCACTGGTTCCCTCTGTTTGGCCAAACCAGGAAGGCAGACACAGAGGCATTAAGTGACCCCCCCTAAAATTACAGATGATGGTTGCAGCAGATCTGCGACCTGAAATCAGCTGTGCCACAGCCCAATTAATGCCTGGCCCAGAAACCACACTGTTACTGGCTTTTCTCGTGTGATTATGTACAGCTAAAATTGTGCCAGGGCCAAGTGGACTCGCAGGTCAGTCAGCTTATCTGGGAAGAACAGGAAAAATGGCAAAAGCTGAACCATATGGAGCGTTCCTCCGCCAGCAACCAGGTCTGGCACAGAGAAAGTATAACGGGGTCAGGCTCTTTCTTGGCACCATTCACAGTTAATTGAGGGATTTTGAAAGAAAGGTGGTTTCTAGAGAGCCAGTGTGGGCAGCAAGGGTGGAAAACTCCCAGTGGGGAAACCCGAGCAAGGAGGTTTGCACAGATGCCAGCACTGCCTCACTCCAATGGGAGGAGGGACAGGCATCCTCCAGAGAGGGAAAGGGAAAATTACATTAATCACAAAGAAAATGAAAACACAACTGAATCAATTAAAATCTCTTATTTGGACAATTTCCTTTCACTTCAAAGAGAGCAGAAAATGAGGTTTAAACATCAGCTTATCTGTAGATTAATAGGTGAGCCTACCTTGTTCTTACAGAACCCATTTTCATCCAGCATGGCTAAAACCTCATTGATGCCATGTAGACTCTCAGGAACAGGCAGAACAGCTCCACTGGAACAAGGTACTCCTCGGCAGACAGCTGCAAGGAGCTGTTTTCCATGCAGCTCAGTTATTGTCACCAATGATCACTGTATTTTTCTGGGGGAAAAAAAAGACTATTTGGAAGCCAATACCACCCTGAACTGAGACAACACATGGCTGAGATCTGCTCTGACAATGTCTGCAGTTATTTCTTGTGACAGGAAGACAAGGAAAGCAAGAGAAAGGAGTCACCAGGAGTCCTCCCCAGCTCTCAGGTAGCCAAGAGAAAAGACTGGGACCTCCAAGCAGGTGGTTCTTGGCCACGATTTCCCCCTTTCCTCTACAGGTTTGAACAAGAGCAGCCACGTGTCAAAAACACACGTGGGTAAGTTTTCCTAGGAGAAACTGTGGGGAGAAACTTCTATTGCAGTCACTGCTTTTTTTGGGGGGGAACACCCCAAACTTTGTGTTAAACACCTTTTAACACAATCACATACAGAACTATTTGACCAAAGCTGCACAACAGAAGATTGTGAAGTCTCTTCAGTTGCTCCTCTCAGTAATGGGCATGAGCACCATGGAGAATACCTCGGGTGCAATTCCAGAGCAGCCCCTTTCCCTGAGGACCCCACCAAGCCCTCATGCAGCCGAGGGCTCACAGCAGAGGGATCACAGCAGCTCACACTCCTATCAGATCCTGATGGAGCACTGAGGGGAGAAACCACAGACAAACCTGGCACCAGGGCCATGCCCAGGGAGGTTAAAATGCTGTACCAATATTTACAGGTTCTCTATTTGTTTCCAGTTGTCTTTCACGCATAAAAGAGACATACCTCTCTTGATACAAATATTAAAACTGGGAAAAACCACTGAAAATTAATGGTCTGCTCCTTTAGCAGTGATATTTCCTTATTCCACAAAACATGGATTACCCTTTTCCAATGATCAAATTTAAGTGGACCCATTTATAACAAGGAAATTAGCCTCTCTAACCCTTTACCACTTCACGATTGAACCCACTTAAAGACAGCTCTTGATTAAAAACCACTTATCCATCATCTTTACTTTTAATGACTTTCAATCTTCAAGAGAATAAAGAATAACATGCTGGGCTCAGTGATCCCACATGGGATATCCATTCCCTCAGCTCTGGGCCTCTTTTGGAGCCAGAGCTTTCTTGGAGGAGACACAGAGGGAAGATGGAGCTGGGAAGAGGAAGCCTTTAACACCCATTTGGAAATCAGCAGAGATTTTAACAGCTGGCTCCAGGGAATGCAACCAGCATTGATACAAACTCAGACATTAACCTGCCATTTCAGGGCAGCTCACTCTTCTCCAGCTTGCTGTACCAGAAACATCTGCAGGTAGCTTTTCAGAATTATAATTTGCATAATTTTTTCTAAAAAAGCATCATTTTTAAGATGCAATATGAGGCTCTGCACACACACAGATTTATGCTACCTGCCAGGCTGCCCCTTGATGTGCTGAGCTCAGCCTGGGGTCACCTAAGCCCCTGTTTAGGTCTAGAAAATTGAACCTCAGGGAGCTGTGCTGGTGACCTAAAGAGAAGCTAAATCTCCTTTTATGGTATTACACAACATTGTGACCACTGGACAGAGAGCACTGGGAAAATTCACTTTGCTTTTGCTAACTTCTTTTAAAAAAAATTATTGGGGTGACTCTGTACTGGAAGATTTTACACCAGATCAGCTGCTAACCTTGCCTGGCTCACTGTCAGCTGTCCTCCCACAGCAGGCATAAAACTAATCTGAAAACATAAAGCTGCATAAACTTTGCATCATTCACCCAGGCTAATTTGACAGAAGTGTGATTGCACTGCGTCTTGATTCAGATCACATTTATCTCACCAGGTGATAACCTGTATCATGAACAGCCCCTCATTAATGATCAGAACACCTGTGAAAATGCACCTCTGCCATGCCCCAGTACTGCATCACATCCCTTCTCCTGAAATTCTAAGGAATTTCCTGGAGTCTAATCAAATTTTATGCTAAAAAAAAAAAGCAAATTAAATTTACAGCATGGAAAGTGCCTGGTTTTGTGCCATCGAAGGCACCAACTGATCTGATAGAGCATTTCCCATTCATTCCCAATAATCAACCAGCTTTTAGAGGGCAGTGCTGGTGGTCCTCAGTCAGTCACTACAATGATGTGAATTCTCCAAGGAAGGCTTTTTACCCAACATTTGGCTTTTTCCTCTGTAGCTTTTCCAGCCTTCCTTCGCTTTCCCCCTTTCCCTCTGTCTGTTAAATTTATACTTCTAAACAAGCCTTCCCTTCCCCCATTTGCATGCAGAAGAGTGCCTCCAGACTGGTTTGTACCAGTAGGTTTTCTCTCAAAATTAAACTATTTGAATTTAGGAGGTTTAGCATCACCTGTTTAGATTGGTACCAGCAATTCATTCAGGTGGTTGCAAACGCTCATTTCTCTGAACTAAAACACATCTCACTGTGTGACTTGAAGGTTTGGATTCGAAAGTTTTATTTCACCCAGTTCTCTTCCCTGACTTTAACTTCTCACTTAGTGCCTGCAAGTGCTCGACACACTCAGGTAGCTGCTTGTCAGGTCTGTAAATGGGAAAGTTTTGCTATATTTTTGTGAGTCAGGAAGGAAATAAAAGGAAGGCCATGGCATCTTCAAGATTTTCATCAGAAAAGCAGAAAAGATAATCCAGAAAGACAGTTCATGGAGATAAACAAGTTGGAAACACTGGTTTGCAGAGGTCAGTGCAGTACCAACAGCATGGTTTTCCATGCTGATATAAGAGAACAGAAAGAGCAAGGTAACATGAGAAGAACATGACTGATCATTTCCAAGTCCAGGTATATACCTAGAGATAGTATAAAGAAAATGAATAAATAACCAAGTTTTTAATAAGTGCATCAGTGCACTTATTAACTTGGCAGTGTCTAATGCAAAGAGGAGCCATTCTGTGGCTGGCTTCTGGTCCAGATCCAAAAAATCCAGTAACACATTGAAATTAAAATCTGCAACCCCCAGCAAGCCCAAAGCCAGACTCTAACTGCCTGAAAGATTGGAGCAAGAAGAGGGTGGGGGAAAGAGATGAATAAAAAAAAATGTAAATAGTGATGTATCACATTGAAGAGAGACAGAAGAGAAACTGGAGGAGTTTCTTCAAAGGACACAAATCTCCTTTCTCTTCCAGCTCATGATACTATACACAGATAACCTGAATAGCCCTCAGAGCAGGAAAAGCATGTTTCTGACAGAGACAACATGCATTACCTGTGTTTTCAGCCACACACAACATACCTTCTCCACGTATCCTCATGTGTGTGAGCACACAGGCAACAAAATATTTCCTTGCTGTCCAGGCAGCAAATGTACATGGCAGGAAAACCCTGGATCCACTGAGATCAGAAAGAAAGCTTGTGTTGGCTCAGGTAGCTTGGGGTGACTTTTCATACTCCAAGAGTTTTGGTGCAGCAGGACAAATCCTCCCTGACTCTCTGCACAGCCCATCTGCTGCAGCTCATCTGCACACAACCCTGAGCTGAGAGGTGGAAGGCAAGAGAGAGGTTGGATAAAACACAATGCAGGAGCTCTCTGCTAAACAAGTAGTACCTATGAAAAACACACACACACACAAATAAAAACTGCATTAGCCAATAGAAATGCTAATCCAACATGACAGTAGGTCTAAGAGTCAGTATATAGAATCCACTGGTAAATATTACTGAAAATGACACCAGTCAAGTTACACAACTTTTCAACAACTCAGCATGCAAGACATGTTTATCTTGCACAAAGCATTGTGCATTTTCCCAGCTGTACAGAAGAACATCCCCAGTACTGAGATGCTGCTGTTGGTATTCAGCACAGGCTGTTGACACCAGGAAAGCAATCCTGGAGTGATGGGTATGTCTCCTAATACAAAGCCATGTAGCTATTCAGCTCCTGGAATTCAGTTTTATGTGATTCAATCAGCTCTAACAAGAAGAAATAGTAACACATTAAGCAAAGTTCTGAGAACACAGCAAATCAAAATGCTGTTTCACTGCAGCCTCCACCAGACCAGCAGTGGCACATTTCTTGCTGGATCTGTTTTTCTGCCCCAACAAAGAGAAATTATTGCTGAATGCTAGGGATAAACCATGGTGCTAATTCCACAACATCTAACATAACAAGATGCTTCACATTTCTACTGAGCTCTCCAATCCAGAATTTTAAATATGTTTTAATGGCAGTTAACTCCTCTTCACAGCACCCTAATACAGCATGCCAAGACTGTCTAAGAATGAAATCAAACTCCCCAAAGATCATTTTTAGTCTCAGTTGCCCCATCAGTGCATTAAAATGGTTTGAGCTGCTCCAGGAATGGCTGACCTGTCCATCAGAAGTGGACATTGGAGTCCTGAAGGAAAGCCACACCTTAGTATTTCGGTCCGCTTTGCACGATTGAAACAAAAGAAGCTCTTTTTCTGTAAGAGCTGGTGCATGCTTCATTAAAAATTCTACTTAAGCTGTGGCACTAAGCTGGTCAGATTCAGCTCTCATTCAAAGCAGCATGAGGACAGGGATTCCTCCTATCATTCTCATGAATTTACTCTGCTTTCAGAGATTCCCCCTCCAAGGAATCTGACATAACTGGTCTGATTTTCTCTCAAATACACTGACTCCAGATATTTGCAATTACAGCAATGTCACCAGTGTTAACTGTGATTTATACTTGCCTAACATAATCAAAATTAGAAGCAGTGCACTTATAAGGAGAGAAGAGAGATTTAACACTAAAATACAAGGGGTCAACTCTTCTCTTGCAAATCATGGGTCCCACAAATCTCCATTTATCAGTGAAAACATAATCAGCATGCATTTGCAGGTGTTAACTAGAAGATTCACCAGTTTTTCTGATTTGCCATTATTTTACTGCAACTACATCAATTACTATCTTAGCCTCAGATGTCAAGTCTTTCTGAGCCTACTGCCTAGTTTTCTTCAAGGGATAATGCATTTTTATTTATTGCTTATGAAATTTTAGCAACTACACTGCCATTTCAATCTCTAATGGAACTATCTTTCAAAACCAACACAGGGCTCTCATGATTACTGGGCTTTGATGTTTACAGAAAAATAGAACAGAACTTATAGAGTTACAGAATTATACAGAAAACAGTAAATGGATATAAGCTACATATTCCTGCACAGCAATACAGCAATCATCTCTCAGATAATTCCCTCCATTTCGGAGTGTTTAAGATTCTGAACCACTTGAAAACACCCAGTTCTCAAGAGGAGAGGTGATGGAGAGACAGAGGAGGGTATCTTCTATGGAAGAGGGTAACTTCTCTCTGGGAAAATTCCCAGCTGCTGGAATCCCAGCATGTGTAGGGAAAGAGCTGCTCATGACCAGCAAGCCACAGGCTCCCTACAAACCCACCGGGACACGAACCAACCCCACTGGTGAGAGCAGAGAGGTGTTGGAGGGTGGATTTAACTTTAACATGCATCCCAGGAAATCAACAGAACCAAGCCCTGATACATGAAACCCTAAGTTTAACAAATTTTTCCATGCAGACAGTAGTTAGTTGGTTTTAAATCCCTCGAAGTTAAAGGCTACTCACAGATGCTGTTGATTTAGCAGGGAAGAACTAAATCAGTGTAGCTGCCTCAGTCTGATGAGATAGTGGTGCTATTTACTGTAATTAGCAGCTGCCTGGTGGAGGAACTGATAACAGCCAGCCAACATAAACCACCAGCAGCTGAGAACTGCCCTTGGCATTTTGGGCTGCAACTGGAACCTCTTACTTCTGGGAGAAAAAGGGAACAAAGAGAATTTTGGTGGTGTCATGTTTTTCCCTATTGACACAAAAAAGTAATACCAAGCATCTTAAAACCAAGTTTTACCAGCTTAATCTTTAATGTATGCTAGTGTTAACTGATTCTTTAAAAGAAGGAAAACTTTCTAAAGAGCAATAATGCATGAAGAGAGATGTGTGCAAAGAAGGACGATCTTATACTCAATACTAAAAATAAATGTAGCTTTAAAAGATCTTTTAAAAACAGCTGTTGACGTTAGAGATTCAATTAAAATGTAATTAGTTATACATTCTCCTTTGAAATGAACAAGCATATTATAGTCTTCATCTACAATGAATTGCATTTTACATTCATATCTTGCTTTTGCCTGTAAAAAAGGCAGGTTTTTACAGGAAACATAAAGATAGGGTAGTTCTACCTAAAATTTTTGCAGTCAAAGAAAACATAAAATGAATTTTTTTAACCTTTGGGTACAAAGCCATCTTCATTGTGCTTGCAGTGTTCATAAGATACTTCACAAGTGTTCTTAAATGCACAAAATAGAAGAAAAGATAGAGATAAATGGATGAGGGATGGTGCTTGCCATAAATTAGGATTCTGAATTAGGTCACTAAAGACTAAATCAATCTGACTCCTTAATTGTCATTTACCTGAAAGTGAAATGCACCATAAACTGCCCACCCTGCACAGATTTGTACAGGCAACAAGCAATCAACAGCTTTCCCTGGGGCTAATGCTTTATGGAAGCACCATTGACCTGGTTTTCTATGGAAACTACACGGATGTTTTCAATTCCAGTGTGGAACTGCAGCCTCGGTCATAGCCATCAAACTCCACATTAGACATTCATGCAGCATTAGGCGTCCCGGAGCTGCCAAGGGCCACACAATGAGACATTGTCTGACCCAAAAGTCATGTAATTAGGCTGATGGGAACAACACCAGTGGATGGTGCATTGAGCATATCCTAATTTTGGATAGGCCATTCTTTGGCTGCCTGACTACCAGTTAGCTGGGGAAGAAGTGAAGCCTGCTATTATCAGCAGACAACTTTGCTGCTAAGCCAGAGCAATGATGAAAGGGCTGTTTGGCTTGAAAATCACCATTGGGGAGAGGAAGGGCAGCCACAGAGCTGAGATGCTCTCAGAAACAAACAAGAGACCCCACTTTTAAGTGCTACTCGTTTTTGCAGTGTGAGTGACCCTATCTTCTGGAAGCCCTCTCCCCAGCTAGAGTTCCAGCATGTGGCTGCACTGCTCAGTGATGGCCCAGCACTCATTATAACATCTAATTCCAAAGGCTTCAGAGGCAGCAGCCGGCAGGATGAACACAGAGCTTGAGGCAGAGGGGAGAAGTGTGAAATTCCTCTCATTAGCAGCAGTGCACATTTGTGCACAAACTCTCTCCTTAAAAGTCTGACCTCCTGCACAGCCAAGGAAGAGCCTTCCAAGAACCATGTGACTCCAAAGATTGAGGACATTTTCTGCCAGAGTGGGGTTGTAATTTAAATTACTCATAGAAAATTACATTTTTGTGGCCTGAAAACATCTTCAACTGTGTCAAACATGAAGCAGTTTCATAATTGCACGTGGTAGACTTTTTTTTTTTAAAGAAGTGACATAAGTAGAAAGAAATACAAATGTTTGTGAAACTTTAAACCTCCCTGTCTGCACTTGTGTAATAGTTACAAATAACTCCAAAAAATATCTTGTGACTTCTATTCCCAACAAAAAGTGTACCAAGATGTTTAGGAATGTGACCAGGAAATTGATGCAGGCAGCAACTGCATCCACCCCTTTTGTCAACTATGTATTCAAAATTATGAGACTTTAGGTACATGTTTCATACTACTTAGAGCAAGGGTCAGACTAATTCAACTGCTTCCAGCCTTTTTTTATTATTATTTTTCCATTTTTAAAGATGCAGTGTAAGACCTGCACAGTTCTAGCCATATCTTTATGGAAACAGCAGCCCAGCCATGAGGAGTAAGAATGAACCTTGTTATCCACATAAATTATGAATAATTTCACAACATCAATTCCCTTCTGATGCTCCCTGGTGTAGGACATCACTCCTCCCACCCCCTTTCACCTGCAGAACATCCAGCCTGTGCTGGGATTCTGGGTCCTTTGTAACACTAACAGTTTCATCCCCGTTTAAAAGGACAGCGTGTTTAAAGTGTTACTAATGTTACACCAGAGGAGGCAAGAAAATCTCAGGCTGAGGCTGCTTTTCTGTATCCACAGTAAAGCCTGCCAGGAGGATACATGTGTCACTGGGACCAGGTATTTCCTCTAAGTCAAGCCCAGCTCACCCCTAAGTGCCATGGGAGGATAAGAGATTCTTACCCTCACCAAAAAAGATGGTTCAAATAAGATGTAAAACCAGAGATCTGGGGTAAAAAAAACCACCCATGGATTGCAAATATAATACAGTGTTTGTTTGCTCTAGACCAATGTGATGCCACATGCTGGATATTGTGAACTGATTAATTAGGAAGCATCAGTATTAGTACTTTGTACTTACATCAGGACTTCCACCTCAGGATACTTCAATAATGTCAATTCATTAATCTTGACAATACTGCCTGTAATTAGGTGTCATTAGTTCATTCACAGATGGAAATCCTGAAGCATAGAAAAGGTGAAATTAATTAGCCAAGATGATACAATGAGTCAGTTAACAGAACTAAAGATCCTGAAAAACACTCCTTTTTCTAACTCTTAGAAGGAGGTGATTTACTTGCCCTTTGCAGTTAAAGCATGGAAATAATTTCCAAACGTATAACATAAACTTTTGTGACTCTTACAAAACCACTGTTTACAGGTCATGCTCTCATTGAAATTTTCTTTTGATTAAAAAGGCTTCTACTGTTTAGTACACCCATCAAAATATAAAGAACATCAAAATGAAATAAAACTGCCACTAGATCTATAATGAACCGGAGTACTGCTACTGTTGTCTCAGGTCTAAATTAAAGCTCTTTTGTAGAGGGTAAAAGTGAATAACACATAAAGACAAAGGACAAAATAAGAGATGACAGACTGTTCACCCATTCATGGCCATCCCATTTACAAGGCAATTGCTATTCATACTAATACAAAGTGGGCCACACAATTCTACCAGGTATGAAAGGCAGAAGAGCCCTTGTACATAAGAGGAAAAAGCACTTTACTGTATTTTATCTCCATCACAAGAGGAAAACCAGTAATGAGGAACATCAAAAATCTCTTTCTGTTCACCATTAACTAACAAACTATTTTTCTCCATAGAAAACTAACAAAGCACTTCTCTTGGTGCAATCTTATCAAAGGTTATAAATTTCTCAAGACAGCTAATCAATCACATTTGTCATGGCAGAGGTATAAGATGCACTTAATACGGAAGTATTTAACTGACTGATTTTCTTAAACAATTAGGAGTGGAGAGCTATAAGTAGTTAAAAAAGACAGGGGAAAAAAAAAAATATCCCGAACAAGAAGAACCAACAAACCACATTAGGGAGAGATAGCACCTGTGTGCCCTGGATAAGTGTATATGTGCTAACAAAACTTACTTGCCAGTTTAGTTTATGAGGGGAACTAAATCCTACTGTTTCCTGGAGCCCTAAACTCAGAACAAGGTAACCCAGGGCAGATATTAGTGGTTTCAGCAGCCCCACTTGATATTCCTTAAGGCCACAAATTCAACTTCTCATGATAGATGCTATTTCCCAAGACTACACAAATCTTAAAAGATGAGGGGTCCATGGTGCTCCCAGTATTGTACACGTATGCATGTGTACATATACCTGGGGCACAGTCAGAGCTGCACGGGCTCTGTCTGACAACATTGAAGAATAATCCATACACCAAGTGCCTGCACAGTTCTGATACTGCTTCATCACAGCAGAAGCACATCATGATTGAACCCACCTCACTAAGGCTGAATAAACTTCTTGCTTTCTAATCAAGGTTAAAAGTTAGATGAGATATAATTATTTTATATATCCAACTGTGAAAGCCTCATTAAAAACCTTAATATTAAGTAATAAAACTGCAATAAAAGTTTTTCTATAATTACAGCAAGTTTCTGTTAACACTAATGCACAAACAAGGGAAAGACTTTCTAATTTGTGATTTCTCTGGATGATTCTAGGCAGAGAGTTGTGTACACAAGTACATATTGGATATATGATCAAATTTATATATAACTCTATATATTTCCTGAGTATGAAGTGCCTGCCAGGTAGACTGTCATAAACAGGTAAACCAGAAATGCAAATGATTGTACAGACTGAAGCCTCCCTCGCCTACCTTAGATTTAAAATAGTCTTTCTTCTCTAATTAAATCATCTCTACTCGAGAGACAACTCGAGTTACAGGAAACACAAATAAGCAGAGGCAGGGTGAATAATTCCTTTTTGCTATTTCTAGATCAATTAAATGCAATACTCACCAGCGTGCTCTTCCAGCAGCAAAATCCACATTCACTTCAGTGACAGCAAAGCATCATTTCACCTTCCAAAATGGCAAGACAAGGAGAATGGACAAAGATGGGTGAGCGGGTTGGCAGAGACGGGGGAGAAGTATCAAACAAAAAGAATTTCATTTAAATACCTTACTGCTTTAGATTCTTATTTCTAAATTTAAAGTTTGCTTTTAACTCTCATTTCAATGGATTCACAGGAAAATAACCGAAAGCGTAAATTTAGATTTAATTGATCATTATAATTTATTTTATTAAAATAATATAGCGGAAAGACTTTTCTTCCAGTAAAGGGTTCTGGCTTTGATGTCTGATTGTTATGCAAATTCTGTGAAGTACAAGATATGGACGGACAGAGGAATAATTAAGCTCAGGACTCTGTATATAATAATTCTTACATATGTAAATGTACCCCGGTTTGAGATAATGATGTGTACTCACACTGGGAGCCATACAAATGTGTTGGGAAAGCCAGGAAACTCCCCCAGACGTGCAGGGCCTCAGCAGTGCCTCCCAGCAGGGGCTGGGCCAGCAGGGCCAGGCTGCTGGCACGTGCCAGGGACACCCACACCCCCAGCAGCCCCCAGAGCACCGAGGAGCTCTGAGCTGGACACCCCCAGGAACAGCTCCCAGCACCAACACAGGGACAGTGGACAGACAAAGTGAGCTTTGTTCTGGAAGATAAACATTGACCATATACATCTATATGTTTCAAAGCACTCAATTAGAAAATGAACTTTGCCCCTTTCTCAGGCTTTGAAATATTCCGGCCCCAAACACAGGCCTTTATTCTCCTTTGGCGTGGGCATCCCTCTTCCTCTGCTGCTCCTGCACACCATATGGCTCCCGACCCTGGGACAAATTCTGCACTGATTTATGGCCTCTGCAGTCTGAGGGACTGACCTACAGCATAAATCCAGGGGGCAGAGCACATGGGCAGCCTGCACGTTCCTCCCCACACTGTCCCTGCTCCTGTGCACTCATTTCTGCCAGCCAAGGATGGGGGATTAACACCCCACACTGGGAGCAGATCTGGGCTCAGGGCACATCAGGGCAACCCAGCAAGCAATGAGACACAGCACAATGGACACCACGTGTGCCAGTACACCCTGAAACACCCTCCAACAGAGAGAGGGGCATGCACCAGCCCTGCCTGCAGCAGAGGGTCCAGGCAGTGGAGGGGCCTTGGGCATATGGGGTTCTGCGACCACCACAGGGCATCAGGTTTGGAAGGCTGGGTAAAAGGCATCTCATTGGATGACAAAGCAAGAGTAATCCACACTGGTCCCTCTGCAGGCAAAATAATTCCCAAAGAGGAGTGAACACAATTAATTTTTAAGACGCTACAGCCCATCTTTCCCTCCTGAGACAACACACACATGGAGCGTGTGAAGGGGCTGAAACAGCATGTGGAGGCTGGAAGGGCAGCCAGAGCCATGAACCAGGAGGGGATTGCCCTTGTTTTCACCCCAGTCTGGTAAAGACACAGCAACTCCTGTAAGATGACCATGGACAATGAGGCCAGTTGGATTTACTGACAGGCTCAGCAGCCCAGGCAGGGGCATTCCCCAAGCTGCTGGCCAGGGGCTGTTCTCCAGAGGCTGCTCACAGCCATCCATAACACCACTGCCAACAGCAGGGACACATGCAGGATTGTACATCATGGGAAGGAAAAGGAGGAGAGTTTAGTTTTCAATTTTTTTTCATCTTATTTACCTTTCAGTTTCACTAAGCTTGAAAATCAAGCAAAGTGATCAAATTCACTTTTTTATTTATAGCCATGTTCACAACTTTCCCCTGAAAACCACGCAGGATGTTTACACAGACATGAGAAATTGATTGACGCATCTCGAGAGCAATTCCTTAACACCCATCATCAAGAAAATATACACATGGACTTAAACTTCCTGATGTCTCTAAAGTAACTGATTTTGCCAAGGGTTTTTTCAGTGTCTCCACCGCTTTTGCATTTAAACACATCTTCTCTGCCACTCTCTGGATTATCTTTAACACAGCATTGGGGTGGGGGGATTTTTCCCCCATCCAAACCTTCAAGATTCCTGAGATAGAAGCAACACCCAGCGAGGGATTTTAACTCTATAAATCAGATGATACCACAACCACGGTTCAATGAAAGAAGCAAAAATCAAATCAAATCAAACAAAGAGATCCCATCATCCCCTGCCGCATCCTCCCTCCTCCCCCTTCCCACCCATCCAGCAGCTCTGGAGTCCATAAAGGAGATGGGAGCCGAGCAGCTCTGCCCATGCACTGCTAAGCACAAAGTAAAGCGTACGAGATATGCTACGCACTCTGCCTTTCCTTTGTTGTTTTCACTCACCCACTGAAAAGGGCAATGGCAAGCTCAAAGAGAAACGTTCAGTGATGTGCAGCACCTTCTGCAATCTGCTCTAACACGCGTCAGCCAGCAGCCACCGCGTTCCCCTGGACCACACTGAGCCCTGCAGGCTCGTGTCCGTGTGTCCGTGGGCTGGGCTGAGCTTCCCTGGCCCCAACGCCTCTGCGGGCACCAGCAAAGCCACACCAACTTTACACGGCAATAAATCTTTTATTCAAATAAGCTTGTCAACACCAATTACCCCAGCCACAACTGCCAAATGCCAAGAAGCACTGTCAAGGACTCAGGGAGGCTACTGCAACCCTTGCTCTGCTCCAGAAACACCAAGTTTGGGATGCAGTCCTGAGGTCCCTGGGCACAGCAGAGCCAGGAGCCTCCACCAGCACACTGCAACAAAGGAGCCTCCCCTCTTCTCTTTTTCAGCTCCCTTTCAGTTTCCTACTTTCCATGTTTTGGCTGCCAAAAGTAACAATTCACACAAACCCAAGTACTTTTCATGATTAAAAATTATGAAAAAAAAAAAATAGAATTTTGTGCTGTGGAAAACCCCAGCAATATAACACATATTTAAAAAAGCCCAAATATTTTTCTTTTCCTTAAAAAACATGTTAGAAGATATGATAGCTGGCAGGATTATTCTGGAAGCCTGCATGAGTTCCAGCAACATTAGCATGACACAATTTAAACTCCAACACGTTTCACTGATACAAGCAGGAAACAAAAATTCCAGAAAAAACTCTCAGCACATGAAATCAAATCACCACACACAGAACCATTTTTTTCTGTAATATTTTATTTTATTTATATAGAAATACTTAAAAAAACATGAAGTAGCACCATTACTTAAGTTTTACTTTTATTATGTAGAACTTTAAATGTCAGAAAAATAAAACTCTTGATACAATTTCAAATCTTGTCTCAGCAAATATAATATTAGTATTTGACCATGAGGTTAAAGGCCCTTTATCATAAAATAAAATATACTTTGTTTTTAAACTTTGCTCAGTAAAGTACATTTAAGCTCAAGTAACGTCACCTACATATACATAAACAAGTGGTAAACAAATGTATTAAAATAGAAATACTAAAACTATAGTGGTGCAACAGAATTTTTGTAATTTCCACTGAATTCTATTTATACAAATGTTAGAAAGCTTCAACAGTTCCTTTTGACATATGTTTATACATTTCCATTTTTGTAATAATATAGAATAAAATATGCTTTATATCACTGAATAGAAAATATGCTGGGTGAAGCAGATTTAAAAGATTTTTTTCTGAACCTATAAAATCTCCATCCCAACAGAATACTGTTCAAAGCATTACACATTTTATGGTTTGTAATTCTGTTCACAATTGTGTGATATTAAAATAATACAGTGTTCTTTGCCATAAGGCCATACTAAAATAAAAAAGATTTAACCCAGCTACAAAAAGTTCACTGAACTTAAATTAAAATACTTGTAAACATCTTTGCAATATGAAATATAATTTTTCAAGTCAAAAAAGAATAAAATACTTCAATCTGTATTAATGCAATTTATCTTTAAAACCTTTAAACGTTTTTAATATATATAAGAGATATGTTACAGTTTTGTTGGTTTTTTTTTTCTTTTTTCTTTTTTAAAGTCTGATAAAGCTGCAGTATCATGGTTTTTCACAGGAACTTCTTGCCCTTTCAAGAACATTCAGAAAAGTATCCACCCATAGATTTAATTATTTTGTAATAAGCATCCTAGAACTACCAGCACGTTTTACTAACAGTCCACACACCATTGTCATCATCATAAGCATCTTCTACTTTCAATTTTTTTTTCCTTTTTTTTTTTTTTTTGTCTGTTCGTTTGTTTATAAAAAAAGGGGAGTTTTGGAAGCTTCGTATTAAAGTACAGTGTAAAAACTAGCCTAGCACTAGAATGGAGTCGCCCGTTATTATTTATAGCATGCACCCGCTGTCACACCACCCCCCAGCCCTCCCTCGGCCGCAGCCCGCGCCCCTCGGCGGGCGGCGGCCCCGGCCCCGCCGGCCCCCCCCGTTCGTGCCCGGCCCG